>PVJL010003759.1:0-119686 GCA_004026885.1 Lyroderma lyra
AAAAAAACAAACAACCCAATTAAAAAGTGGGCAGAAGAACTAAACAGACACTTCTCCCATGAAGAAATACAAATGGCCAGCAGACATATGAAAAAATGCTCATCCTCATTAGCTATCAGGGAAATGCAAATCAAAACCACAATGAGATACCACCTCACACCTGTGAGAATGGCTGTTATCAACAAGACAAGGAATAACAGGTGCTGGAGAGGATGTGGGGATAAAGGAACCTGTGCACCCTGCTGGTGGGAGTGCAAACTGGTACAACTATTGTGGAAGGCAGTGTGGAGGTTCCTCAGAAAATTGGGAATGGAGTTACCATATGACCCAGCAACCCCCCTTCTGGGGATCTACCCAAAGAACTTGAAAACCTTTGTCCGCAAAGACTTATGTACCCCAATGTTCATCAGAACAGTGTTCACGGTGGCCAAAACATGGAAACAACCAATGTGCCCTGTGACAGATGACTGGATAAAGAAGCTGTGGTACATATACACAATGGAATATTATTCAGCTATAAGAAAAGATGAAATATTGCCATTTGCAACAACATGGATGGACCTGGAGATCATCATGCTAAGCGAAATAAGCCAGACAGGAAAAACAAAGAACTGTATGACTTCACTCATATGCGGAATATAAAAACTGAAAGCAACAAAGAAAAAAGAAATGAACAAACAAATACCCCATGGATACAATCAATAGTTCAATGTTTATTTGGGGACGAGTGGGTTAGGGAGGGGAGAGAGGGGAGGGGGTAGGTGAGGAGTGGGGGAAGCTAAATATAAGGAGATGGAAAGAGAGGTCACATTAGGTGGTGAACTTATTATATAACAAGTTGACAACGCACTGTAGAATTGTATGCGTGAAACCTATGTAATCCTTGCTAACAGATGTCACCCCAATAAGTCTAACAATAAAAATAAATTAAAAATAAATTATGCAGGAATTCCCTGGTGGTGTAGTGGCTAGGCTTCAGCGCTCTCAACACTGCAGCCTGGGTTCAATTCCTAGCCAAGGAACTACCAAAAAAAAATTATGCAGCTTTGAAAATAAATGATGTAGTTATATTCCTTTTTTATTTCATTAAAATATCTTTTCTTGTTCATTTTCTATTTAAGTGGAGGCAAAATTTATGAGCTCACCCTCATATACTGAGGTGAGAAGTTCTTGGTTGAGTTACTTAACCCCATTGAACTGCATTTTCCTTAGCTATTAAATGGGAATAATATTACAAATCTTGTAGGCTTAATGTGAGAACTAAATGAAATGAGGTATGTACTCAACATGGCAGGAAGCGCTGGCAAAGGCCTTTTGAAAACTACCAGGATATTTCTATTCTGATATGTTAGAGATATTAGAGACACTTCTAAAACCTGCCACTCTCAAGTTCCATGTCACTTCTCCTTAAGCTATCTTCCTTTTCCAAATACATTCCATACCTTTAACAAGATTTGTCCTTTTAATAACCAGCTCATGTTCCTGATCTGTTTCAATTCCTTTATCCCATCCCCAACTATCTCTCTCCCCACTTTCTCTCCCTCATTTCTCCCTCCTTCACACATGACCTTCCCTAGGCCATCATCAAACCCATGCAGTTCCTTTTAACTCACTACCTCATCTTTCTCTTACAGTCTCCTTTCCCTCATGGTTATTGTTTGGACTATTCCCTATACACAACTTGCTAAGCCTAATCCTTTGATTTTTACAAAACTTCTAAGTGCCCCCACACCTTTCTTTTCATGCCTCCACCCTTTAAAACTGCTTTAAGCACTTCTAGACACTTCCATTTTAGAGGTAGAAAGAATCGTAAGAAATCATTCATTAAAACCCCCTGCCCAGCCAAGTAGATAGGGCATAATAACCTGTATTTTACATAGATGAGACAGAAGGTCAACTGATTTCACTGAAGCTCACACTGCTACTTCACCAAAACCTCCCCTAGACTAGCCTCCCTAACCCCTACCTCTCTGGTTTTGCCTTTTTCCATCAATTCTAGAGCTAGTCCTCCATTATCATACATCACTTATGTGTGTTTGGTATCTGTTACCTTAAAGGTGTGTGTATTTTCATTTGTTCATTTTAAGGAAGAGGGAAAAATCTTCGTATTTTAACTCAATCCAACACTTACTGGGCATGCATTTTATATTGCTGAGTCTGAGAGTCAATCTCTGTCTGTACCTCTACACACACACACACACACACACACACACACACCCCTTCACTCACTCACACACACACACATGTTACCGTAAGCACAGCCACTATGACTGGGTGTCTTCTGATATTTTTCACTGTGAACCACAGACTCAAGCTTAAAGTATCTGGACATTAGAAAACAAAATAATATAACTAATTTTTACTTAATTAAGGCTTAATTACTACTTAGTGGGACACACATTTTTGTTTTATAAAACCCGTAACAAGTATTGTCATAAGCAATTATTAATGCAGTAGAAGGTTAAGGTAACTTTATGACATAAAAGTTTTATCAATGTGGTCACCAGATCCCCCTAAATCCCACATTAATCCTATGGATTCCAGTCTAAAAAAAACAGCTACCAATCTGTATCTCCAAAGCTCCCAGAGCCCTCCCTCCTTGAGATCCTATGCTAAGTTTGACAATTCTGAGAAAGCCCCAGTTTATCTATCCACAGGCACAAGGGACTATCTTATCCAAATATTCCACAAGTATTTATTGAGCCTCTACTATGTGCCAGTCACTAAGTATTACAAATACAATGATGAACAAAGATTTTGTCTCTGACTGCAAAGGATTTAAAGTCTAGTGGGAAATGGGCAGAGGCAACAAAGGCATCTATGGGGTCATGGGGAAGAACGGGGTATAGTTGAAAGAGTTAAGCAAACTCAGTTCTAACTCAATTTCCCAGTATTCTAGCAGTCTTAGATTTGGCAAGCCACATTCTCTTTCTGGATTTTAGTCTTCTCATTCATAAAACAAAAGAATTGGATAAGACAACATTTAAGGTCTTTTCCAGCTCTAAGAGTCCACTTTCTAAAAGATAACAAAATAGCAGCAACCATACTCACTTTATCATGTGCCAACAATCCTGCTAGGTATCATTTACTTCAGATACATTTTTTTATTAAGTGGGAATACTAGCATTACTACATCACTTTCTTTTTATTACTGTAAACTGGAAGGAGGATAGATGGTTTGATTATATTTCTTTATACGGTTTTTCCCTATTTCCAAGAATTTTAAGTGACTTACAATAAAAATACATAGACTGAGTCTTAAAAGAGAATAAAGGCTATATTAAGTAATAAATATGAGAAGAGTATACCAAAAAATAATTTTAAAAAATTATACGCCATATGTAATCGCAGAACCACCTCAAAATGGTTCTATCCTGTTTAATGAGATAGTAAATAGCTTTTCCGAGACAACAAACCAAAATGACAAGTCATGCAGCTGAAGCAGGCGCAGAAAAGAGAACTTTGACCTCCAGCTACATCCGGAACCGAAGTCCAACCCCCTCCACCTCCCCATGGAACCAAAGGACTGGGACAAAGCCGGAACTTGAACACTGGAACCCTTTCAGAAGTAGAGGATGTGAAGTCCAGGAAGATCTTATGTTGACGCCCCTTACCATAAATGGCGGAGCTCCAAGGTCTTCCAGTTACAACTTGCCTTGTTCGCGCTTCCGCATACCTGTTCCCCTATACGCTTAAAAACCTGCCCAGAACCCTGGATTAGGGAGTTCAGGCTTTTGAGCATTAGCTTCCTGTTCTGGGTGGCACTATTCATAATAAAATAGCCAGTCTTTCTTTCTTCACTGCATTTCTCTGTTTGGCTCTGTTAGTACTAGGTAAATGAACACCTTCCGTTCCGTAATAACAATGGTGAGCACAAAGGGACACGGCCCTGAGCGGGCTTCCCGCCTGTGGTTCAGCAACCTCTCGCCAGTGGCGGCCCGTCCAGGTGCGTCCCAGCGCCGGCCCTTTCATTTTGCAGTGAGAGAAACTGGGTACTTGGCTTGGAAGACAGCGCTTGGTGAGTAATTCATGTGCTACATCAAAGAAACTTTCCCTTTTGGGGGTATGGGACTTCCCCACTGGCTATATAAGAGAACAGGCTTTGATAAGTTACGTTGGCAATCCAGGTTGAAGTTATTTGGTTTGTTTGAACCCAGTTATGGGATTTTGTTTTTTACTTGAAGCCAGTTTTAAATTTGGTCTAGAGCTGGCAAATTAAAAAAAAAAAAGTCTGAAAGTTGTGTATGGGGGGGAAGGGGGATGTATGAATGCGAGTGAAGTATATTGTTTGTTGATGTTACTGGTTGTAAATGATTTGACTTTTAGGAACCGAATTTCTCTATGACCATTTCTCTAAGAGCCTTCTGAGGAGAGGCACTGCCCTCTCCCTCCAGCTCCTTGAGCTGTTCTCAAGGGGCTGGGGACTTAACAGATTCCTCCTGGGCTTTCCCTGTCCATGGTAAAACAGCCGGCATCGTCCGGGGGCTCACTCACTTGAAGTTTGCTGGTGCCCGAGAACTCAGAGGACACATGGTCAGAGTACTCACACCTCCCTGGGTTTCAGTGGTTAGGGTCTGGTGCCCTCACCATTGCCGCCCCTGTTAAATTACCGGTCAGAGTTTATCCCATGCCTTGTTCTGGGGTGGGGGAAGACTTCTCCTTTTTGTGACTTGCCCCAACTGTGAGGTAAAACGGCATCTGAGGTTTCTCCTCTGCCTTCTCCATTTGTGTGGCTGCCGCCATCTTGTGCTCAGGCTCCACCCGACCACAGTGTCCTCTAGGAAAATCTGCCACTTTAAATTCATACGTTCTGGAGCCGCTCTTTTTACCTTCAGAGCTTTCCAACTTTATTGTGTGTGCTCACTTTCCATTTTCTGTTGCCTTAAGAGCACCCTTGAGAGAATCTCAAGCCTCCCGGAGAGGATGGGATGCATTCTATGATTGATTATAAATTAATTTTAAAATGACTTTAAAGGAATTCTTCTCCATGCAAAGCTATGGCTATCTGACGAAAATCTTAGTCCATCTGCTGAGACATAACTTGGATAACTTTTTTTCTGAGTGTGCATTATACCTGGGACATAAAAGCTACCATTTCAAAATGAAAGCTTTGAGATCTCTGTGCTTGTATGTTTATGTATGTCTACGTGTGTTTGTTCTAGATGAAGCATATTTCTACCACTGGATGATATTGTTAATTTGTAATATTAAATTGGCTTAAACAAACAAGCACTTATGAGAATTCTCAAAAAATATATAACTAACCCAAATGCTTTTAGAATCTCATGATCTGGTAAAACATTTGATATTAAAACTGGTTTGAGTTTTGTTCAGTTAAATAAGCATCTTCATAGTCATCAGCACTAAATAATACTTTTATTCTACCTGAGTTTATTAGTGAAATAAGATCATGTTACTACTGTTGCAAAATTTGTCAGCAAGAAAATTAACAGTATGATAAAATTTTCTTAAGTGATCTAAACTTAATTGTTAGTAAGTAAATTAAAATAATGTAAATGGGATTAAAAGTTTCTTTTAGGTTAACTCTATCAATAATTACACTGCATGAGTACTTAAATGGGCTTCTAAATCTCTTTGGTAACTTGTAACTTCAGAGTTTTACGAAGTTAGATAATAAAAATGATTCAATACCTAGATTTCAAAATAACATCAAATACTGAAACATTAATTGCTCAGTAAGTCTAAGTTGATTTACTTTTGGCTTCTTACTACCAAGAAACTAAAAGATAAATTTGGATGTTAATAAATGTCTTGTACTTTATTAAAAACACGTTTCTAAAAAAAATTGTAAATAAGTGCCAACAAAAGCCCATATTTCTAAAGATTATGAAATGTATTCATATATTTGCCAATGTAATAAATGTTAATTGCTTATTATTTTAGTTGTCATTAGAAATTAAGATTTCTAAGGATTAAGGAGTCTTAATTGATATAAAAAAATATGGCTTTTAGTAAAGAAAGGTATAAGGTGGAGAGATTTTTTTTTTTCTCTTTTGAGGGAAAGGAAAATAATTTTGTCCCGAAGTGAGGCTAGTTTCAGAATGGGAAAGAGAGGCAGGAACAAAAAGGAAGTTGTAAAAGGTTTGTGGAAAAGGAATCCTGAGAAAGGAAATACCAAAGTAAGATGATGCAAAGTTAATTTGGCTTTCTCTCTCTGTTAAAAAAGACAAAGTTTGATACTGTGAAAAAGTTTTAAGCCTGGAAAGCAAAGATTCTCTGTTTTATCATAATAATTTTCTGTGTTTTATGTTGTCTTAATCAGGTCCTTGATTACTTAAGAAATCAATCTCCTCAATAGTAAGAACTAAGTTTTGCTGACAATTATGTAAACTTATGTTTTTGTCTTTCATTGTCCATTTTGGTTAAATGGATAAGTATTGGTTCATAATGACTTACGATTTTGTTTAGTCAGATGTTAAAAACTTGACATAGTTGGGGTGCCAAAGAATGTATATACATTTTAAGTGATGCTATCTTTGTATCAGATAGACACTGATGGTAACGGTAAGAGATAGAAAAGAGCCGAAACACTGGGCGGTAGTGACAAGCTTTATTAAGCGACCTACCAGGCTGTCTTGCAATGGGAGAACAGCAGCTCCGACCATTAGGAGGGAAGTTATATAGGTAGGAGGGTTTGGCAGGCAAAATCCAGAGGGAAGTATATGTGGCTACTTCTGATTGGTCAGGAATAGGTTTGAATTTCCCGGGCTAGGGTCGGTTTCGATTTCCCGAGCTAAGCTGAGTCATCATAAGGTGAAGGAAGAGAAGGAGAAGATGGCGGGGCGGGATCCATTTTGTATAGAAGAATCTATCAGTAACTACTTTGAGCACCTCTTGTAATTGCAGAATTCAAGTCTGAGTTGTATTCATCTTTTATTAATGGTATAATATATTGAGTATTGAAATTTTAACACAATATTTTCCTTTCTTAACATGTATATACATTTTTTTGGCACCCTCTGTATTTTGACAAACTTTCCAGAGTTCAGGTTTTAAAAGAAGGCTTTTCTTAACCTGGAAATGGCTCTGGGTTATTCCAGTGGGCTCCTGCAATGCCTCAAAGATTCATTCTATCTATAAAAGAGAAAATTTGAAATAATTAGGCCTACTTAATACACTAAAATTACATGGGAAACTTTGTCAAATAAAGAAATAATTATGTTGTATTTGTATGTTTTTATTCCTAAATGAATGTTTTAGAGATTAATAGTCTCTAAGAGTCTATAATATGCTGATATATTTTCCTGTTATCTTAAAATGTTATATTACAGAGAAAAATTTGTCAGTTGCATTTTAATCAGATATATAACCATGCCATCTTAAGTTTTTTTTGTCACTTACAGGCAATCCTTAGGTCTAACTTTAATACCTGTTCTTAAATTGCTTCTAGCAGGATGATGTACCTTTCCATCATATCTGTCCCAGAGATTGGGTATTTTTAAAATTATGGAAGAACAAACATCCTGATGATCAGCTTAAGCCCAAGTGGGAGGGGGCCATACTAGGTTCTTTTAACAACTGATTCTTCTGCTAAATTGATTTGGCTCTTAGAACACTCAGGATGGTCTTACTACTGAGGAAAATTCATTCAGAAGGCTTCCAGAAACCAGAGGGGACATGCTCCTGTCTTGGCCGTATATGCCCAATAGTTGGAATACTCATACAAACCCCTAACAGATCTCAAGTTGCTAGTTATAAGATAACTAACAAAAGATAAGTAATGCACAACTCATTTCTGTGCATCTTTGTCTTCCACTTTACTTGCTTTTATTTCTAACATTCCACTTGCTTTAAACCATCTCCTTTGTACATATAAAATTTAATTAGCTTCCATCAAATTTATTTACCAACTCAAAAGGGAAGCTCCCCAATATTCTAATGATCTACCTGGCTATCAGGAAGATGGTTTTTGCTATCATTTGACAGGACCTTATCTCCCTGGTGTGAGCAGGAGTCCAAAAACACATGATTAGAAATATTTTAATAACTTTAGGAATAATAGCCAATGAAACTGCTCCTCAAAAGGAGGTCTTTGATTCTCTGACCAAAGTTGTATTAGTTAATTGAATTGCTTTGGGTTATATCCTGGTTGAACATGGTGGTATTTTTGCACTGGTCAACTGTTGCTCAAGAGCTGTAGACCAAGGCATCAAAATGCTAGTAATGCAGGACAGCAGTGCCCAACCAGGCACATGCAGCTATTTGCAATTACGTACAAAGCAGTCTCCTTTCTTAAGCCTCTAGGTTTACACCCCTAACCAGCAGCTGTGGGCTCTTTAACAGTCCTCTGCTCTACACGGGTGGGTGAAGGTTATTGCTGAGGACGTTAGAAAAACGAATTTGGTCAATAGTATAGGGGTGGCTCCTTTCTAAGGCCTAGGAACTGTTGCAAAGGAATTTCCTCTGCACATGTCTGGTAAAGGCAGAGCGGATGAAGGGCCAGTGTTAGCTTCTGTTTAGAGCTCCTCAAGAAACTGAACCAGTGGAGGAGATAATTGAATGAGAGACTGGCAACTTCCCCCAAATTGGATAGGATATGCCTTGCTACAGAGTGAGGTATGTCCCAGCTAGCTTAAGTGGTCCCTGTTGATCCTGTTGAAGTCTGCTAAAATGCTCTGAAGACAGGAATAGACACTAAGATCACCAAGATAGGCCACTTAACATGGTCTTTTGCCACCTTATTCACATTACATATGATGCCAGCACCTTTACCCTTGGGCATCGTGCCTGATATTCACTACCCACACAAAACCTGTAAGCTACGTACAAGAAGTTAACTGATAGCCATAATGCCACTGCATGTTATAATTAGATGAGAGAATCTCAGGACATGTTGGGGACCTCAAGCAGAGAGGAATTCTCCCCAAACTATAGGTATTACAGGCATCCTCTTAATTACAAGTCCTTGACTTTTCTGGCCTTTTTAAGTTCCATCTGAAGACTGCTTATGAAAAAAAATTCCAGCAAAGCAGATTTAAAAGTGCCTATATGGTAGGCCAATATTCCTAATGAACACAGATGCAAAAGTTCTCAACAAAATACTAGCAAATTGAATTCAGTGATATATTTAAAACACTCATACACCACAATCAGGTGGAATTCATTCCTGAGCTATAAGGTTGGTTCAATATATGTAAACCAATTAATGTAATATACCACATAAATGAAATGAAAAATAAGATGGTCATTTCAATAGATGCAGAAAAAACACTTGACAAAATTCAGCAGCCATTTATGATAAAAACGCTCAGCAAGGTAGGAATAGAAGGAACATATCTCAATTTAATAAAGGCTATATATGATAAACCCATAGGTAAGATCATACTTAATGGGGTAAAGCTAAAAGCATTCCCCTTAAGATCAGGAACAAGCATGGATGTACACTGTCACCACTCTTATTCAACATAGTACTGGAAGTCCTAGCCACAGCAATCAGACAAGAAAAACAAATAAAAGGCATCCAAATAGGAAAAGAAGAAGTAAAACTATCATTATTTGCAGATGACATGATACTGTATATGGAGAATCCCAAAGATGCAACCCCAAAATTACTAGAACTGATAAATAAATTTAGTAAAGTAGCAGAATACAACATAAAAGTACAGAAATCAGTTGCATTCTTATACACCAATAACAAACTAGCAGAAGGAGAAATTAAGAAAACCCATCTACAACTGCATAAGAAGAAAATACTCAGGAATAAATTTAACTGAGGAAGTGAAAGACATGTACTCAGAAAATTATAAGACACTGAAGAGAGAAGTCAAGACACAAATAAATGGAAATACATACCATGCTCATGGATAGGGAAGAATTAATATAGTTAAAATGTCCATAATACCCAAAGCAATCTATAGATTCAGTGCAATTCCCAACAAAATACCAAAAGCATTCTTCACAGAAATAGAACATATAATCCTAAAATTTATATGGAATCATAAAAGACCTAGAACGGTCATGCAACTCTGAGAAAGAAAAACAAAGTCGGAGGAATCATGCTACCAGACATCAAATCATACTACAAGGCCATAGTTATCAAAACAGCATGGTATTGGCATAAAACAGACACTTAGATCAATAGAACAGAATAGAAAGCACAGAAATAAATCCTTATCTATATAGCCAACTAATCAACAATAAAAGAAGCAAGAATTTACATTGAGATTAAGACAGTCTTTTCAACAAATGGTAGGGGTTCCCTGGTGGTGTAGTGGCTAGGCTTCGGCTCTCTCAATGCCGTGCCCTGGGTTTGAGTCTCAGCCAGGGAACCACCAAAAAACAAAAAAACAAGCAGTGGGAAAACTGGAAAGATACATGTAAAAAAATGAAACTGGACCACCTTCTTATACCATATACAAAAATAAACTCAAAATGGATTAAAGACCTAAATATAAAACCTGAAACCATAAAACTCCTAGAAGAAAATAAAGGAAATAAAATAATCTCTCAGACATTATCCTTAGCAATACTTTCAATGATATATCTCATCGGGCAACAACATGGATAGAACTAGAAGATAACATGCTAAGGGAAATTAGACTGAGAAAAACAAATACTACATAATCTCACATATGGTATCTAAAGAACAAAATAAATAAACAATCAAAACAGAATAAAAACAAAAACAAAAACCCAACTAAAAAATGGGCATGTCCATCATGTTAAATGAAATGGGACAGACAGAAAAAACCCAAGAACTACCTGATTCCACTCAGATGTGAAACAAAAAATTGAAAGCAACAAAGAAACAAAACTCATGGACACAGTCAATAATTTAGTAGTTACCTGAGTAAGGGAGGATGGGGTGGGGGAGAAGGGACAGGGTCAAATATATGGTGATGGAAAGAGAACTGACTCTGGGTGATGAACACATCATACAACACATAGACAATGTAATGTAGAATTGTACATCGTGAACCTCTGTAATTTTTACTCATCAATGGCACCCCAATAAATTTAACAATAAAAAAGTGCCTATATGGTTAATTACTATTCTTGCTGGACTTTCACAAATAATTAGGCCAAGTTTATCAAAATGACTTATTTTGCAAATCATTAATCTTAATTTGGCTATCTTTAGTAAAAATGTGGGGGATTTTTAGGGAGAAAAATTAAGTTTCAATAGAAACTTAATATACCTTTGTGGATATTAGAGTCTAGTGCTGTTAATTGTCTTTTGGATTGTTTTCTACTTGTAAATTGGACTGGGTCCTGAATTCTACTTTCCTCCAAACCTGTTTGCAAATTTTCTCCAATCTTTTCACTCAGAATTATTGAGAACTAAAACTGCCTTTCTCCTGGGCCTTGCCATTACAAACTGCAGCCAGACATTTTCCCCAATGATTATCATGATGATCATCATGGTGATAATCTGCTACCCCTGACCTGCTACCTCTATTGTTGCTATGGTCTCACCCTGTAAATTGAACACCCAGAATTCCCCCCTGTAAAGCTCAGGAACCATTGTGGAAGTGGAAGAGGTGGTTACATGAGATTTTAAGAGCCAAATAACGGGCATGATGTATAGACAAATCTGACTGTATCTTGAAGCTAATCCTCCATCTTAATTAAATCTAGACCTGGTTGCCTTACCTCCTTCAAGACTGAGGAATGTGTAATTGCGTAACTAGCTCAAATGGTCCTATCCCTTTTAATGAGATACTGAGCTGCTTTTCAGAGACAACAAACCAAAACAGTACAGCTGAAGCATGTCCCAAGGAGAGAACTTGCACTTCCAGCTGCTGCATCCAGAACCAATGTCACCTCCCTCCCCCACCATGGAACCAAAGGACCAGGACATAACCGAACTTGAATACCAGAACTCTGGTTCTGCTAGCACTAGATGAACAAACTCTTTCTGTTCTGTAACACATGTAGGAAAGCCATAATTGAATTGAAATCTCTGTCCTAATCCTAAACTTCCTTACAGTAAAGGTAAAGAGAAGGCACAACTAGACATGTAGCTCTTAGGAAAGACACTAACTCAGAGAAAATTTTTCCAGGCTGAGCTTTTAGGAAAATTTGCAACCAGATTTTTTGTTTAATTCTAGTGGGGAAGAAAATTAGGAATAAAGCAAAATAAAACTACCAAAAATACCAACCAACCAACCAGGTTTTTCAGATAAAAGTTTAACTTTACTATTACATATCAAGTTAATTTTTTAAATTAATATTTTGTAATTAGGACTAACCTAGGGTTAACTACATTATTACTGTATCTGCCTATTTAGAAGTTTCATTTTCAGAGGGCAATAAAACTTCATAACTCTACAAAGCCTTCTTCCTGCTTTCAATTTTTCTTTTTTTGACCTCCCCTCCCCCCTTACCCTCTGGTAACCACTAAACTGTTGTCTGTGTCTATAAATTTTTGTTTCTTTGTTCGACTGTCTTGTATCTTTGTTGCTTTCAATTTTATATCCCACATGAGTGAAGTTATATGGTGCTTGACTTTTCTGTTTGACTTTATTTCACTCAGTATGATAATCTCAAGATTCATCCATGCTGTCACAAATGGTAGTATTTCATCTTTTATTATGGCTGGATAGTATTCCATTGTATATATGTACCACATCTTCTTTATCCAGTTCTCTATCAAAGGACACTTTGGTTGTTTCCGTGTCTTGGCCACCAAGAATAACGCTGCAGTGAACATTGAGGTATATTTTGTGGAAAAAGTTTTCAGATTTTTTGGGTAGATACCCAAAAGTGGGATTGCTGGGTCATATGATAATTCTAGTCTTAATTTTCTGAGGAACATACATACTTTTTTCCCATAGTGGCTATACCAACTTACATTCCCACCACCAGTGTAGGAGAGTTCCTTTTTCTCTACATGAAGTGATATGTCATTGTGGTTTTGATTTGCATTTTTCTAATAGCTAGTGAAGTTGAGCATTTTTTCATATATTTGTTGGGCATTTGAATGTCCTCTTGGGAGAAGTGTCTGTCAGGTCCTCTGCCCATTTTTTAATTGGATTGTTTTGTTGTTGTTGTTGAGTTGTATGAGCTTTTTATATACTGGGGGGCCAAAAAAACAATGTATAGACTCACTACTTTTTGACGTTGAATTATGGTAGCAATATGCAGAATACCGTTTGATCAAAAGATGGTATTAATTAAATGAATGCTAGCATCACCATGTGACAGGCAGGACTGTCAAAGAAAATGGCAGAAGCACGGTTGTTGTTAGAGGAGCGCAAAATCACTTCCCAGGACAATGGATAGGACAGGGAGGTATGGTTGAGTTACCCCCACTTTCTCCTGATTTAACATCCCCTGACTTCTACCTATGGGAGACCTTAAAGAATGTGATGTGCCACAGAAAACCAGCTACACTGGCAGCACTTTGGGAAGAAATTGAAATGGCATGCCCAGTGATATAAGTGGTCACTTTGGTCAGTGTTGATCAAGCAGTAGTTTGTCATAATCAGAAGTGTCTAGACACTGATGATAATCACTTTGAGCACCTCTTGTAATTGCAGAAGTCACATGTGACTTACATTCATCTTTTGTTATCAGTATATATTTATTACAATTTAAATAGTTTTTCTTTCTTAAAATATGTATACATTTTTTTGGCACCCTCTGTATTTTGGATATTAGCCACTTATCAGAGGTGCTGTTTGCAAATATCTTCTCCCATTTGGTTGGTTGCCTCTTTATTTTGTTGATGTTTTCTTTTGCTGTGCAGAAGCCTTTTAGTTTGATGTAATCCCATTCATTTATTTTTGCTTTTACTTCCCTTGCTTTTGAGGTCAAATTCATAAATTCCTCCCTGAGTCCAAGGTACATAGTTTAGTACTGATGGTTTCTTCGATGCAGTTTATTGTTTCAGGTCTTATGTGAAGGTCTTTGATCCATTTTTGAGTTAACTTTGGTATACGGTGATAGATCATTGTCCATATTCATTCTTTTGCACATACCTTTCCAGTTTTCCCAGCACGATTTATTGCAGAGGATTTCTCTTCTCCCTTGTATATTTTGGGCTCCTTTGTCAAAAATCATATGTCCATACATATGTGGCTTATTTCTTTACTCTCAATTCTGTTCCATTGGTTTGTGTGTCTGTTTTTCTGCCAATACCATGCTGTTTTGATTATTGCCACTTTGTAGTGTAAATTGAAATCAGGAAGTGTGATGCCTCTTAGCCTTTTCTCTTTTTGTAGGATAGTTTTAGCTATTTGGAATCTTTTGCAATTCCATATGAATCTGATGATTTTTGGATCTATTTCTTAAAAGAGTGCTGTTGGGATTTTGATGAGGATTGTGTTCAATTTGTATATTGCTTTGGGTAATATGGCCAATTTAACTGCGAGTTGATTTTTCCAATCCATGAATATGGAATATTTTTCCATTTCTTTTTGTCTTCTTCAATTTAACAGTGTCAATCACATCCTTAAGTTTATTCCAAGGTTTTTATTTTTTTTGTTGTTGCAATTGCAAAAGGCTTTTTTTGTTTGTTGCTTTTTCTGATGCTTCATTGTTAGTGTATAGGAATGCAATGGATTTTTTTTACATTGATTTTGTATCCTGCATCTTTACTGTATTTGTTTATTGTTTCTAATAGTTTTTTGGTGGAGTGTTTAGGGTTCCCTATGTAAAGAATCATGTCATCTGCAAAAAGTGACAATTTAACTTCTTCATTCCCAAGTGCTTGGAATTTTTCAAACAAAAATAGACTGAGCTGCTGGCAAGACTTAGAATCTATTGATGGATTCCTTCCAAAAATAACCATCCCATCAGGTATATTTACTCACCACCATGCTTTTGGCTTAAGAAAGGAAAGTTTATAAAGTTGATAAGTAAAATAAATTCACATTTATTTCATTTAACATTTATTTCATGTCAACATCCTTTAAGAAAAAACTTGCAGATAAAACCTTTTGTTAACAGAAGAAAATGCATTTGAAATATCCAAAAACTATTAACAATGCTAATTCTTTTTTTTTATTGTGGTAAATTTTAACCATTTTAAGTTTACAGTCACATTACTATGCAACCATCATCAAGCTAATTCTTTTTCAGTATATCCATAATGCTACATCTCATTGTCAGCACTAAGTATCATTTGCAATTGGAACTTAATATTTTTTTACCTAAGGAAAAAAGCATGTCCACTAAATAAGAGATGCCATAATAGCATTACCATAATAGATTTTTCAACCTAAGAGTTCCATGACATCAGCAAACTATTTCCTACCAACCAAATCCAATTGTTTTAATAACTGTATTAATAACTGAACTCAAACCACAACCTTGGATATTTGGAAAAAATGAATACTGAAATCCAGCAATGTGTAATACTGATCACAAACATTTCTTTACAGTAAAATGTTAAATGAATATTTTCCTATAAATTAGTTCCGTTGTGGCTCAGTGATATAGGATGAGAGCAAGGATGGGCCAAGGAGCAGGAAAAGAAGATACATTCCAGAGCCACACAAAACCAAAAGCACACCCTACCATATAGTATTTACCTTTTGCTCTTTAGAGAAGAATATTCTAAGTGCCTTGATAGGTATGTCTAAGTAATGATATATTAATTTGCTACCAGCTTTTTGAGCAAAAGAATGAATTACAAGGGTAGAGACTGGAGTTGGTAGACTGGAGGGTTTAATATCCCCTCCAACTAACTGGGGTGATTTGGCCTTGGCATATTTGGATTTTAATAAAAAATGTTTTCTTTTCTAAGTCATTCCAAACTATGAGATTAATCATAGATTGCCTAAAGCAACATTTATCTGCTTCAGGAAGTATTTATTCTAATTTGACTGGAAGAATGATATCCTTTTTTTTCTCTTCAGTAGATCTATTATAATCATTGAGATATGCCTGCTATAAGTCGGGGGTGAGGGAAAACTCATATACACAATCAATCAACAGCTGATAATTCTTAGTCAGTAATTATTTTTAACTTAGAGGGTATCTATAGTTGAAGCTCATCTGCACAATGGAAGAGTTTCATAGTCATCATGAATGTAAAGTACACTGGCTTACATCTTACTTATTGGGTCATGATTACATCAACCAAGCGTTAAGTGGCTACAAATACAGTGTTTATTCAACAAATGTCAAATGAGTGAATAAATATTATTTGAAAGGGCCTTCCTGGAAGAAAGAGTTACCATCACCTAGAGAAAGAGTGGCATTTTTTTAAAATTTATTTTTATTGTTAGATTTATTGGGGGTGACATCTGTTAGCAAGGATTACATAGGTTTCAGGCATACAATTCCACAGTGCATTGTCAACTTGTATAATAAGTTCACCACCTAATGTGACTTCTCTTTCCATCACCTTATATTTAGCTTCCCCTCCCTCCCCTCCCTCCTCTCCCACATCCTCCCCTTTCTCCCCTCCCTAACCCACTTGTCCCCAAATAAACATTAAACTATTGATTATGTCCATGGGTTATGTGTTTGCTTGTTCATTTCTTTTTTTCTTTGTTGCTTTCAAGGAGTGGCATTTTTGAGGTTGGTGGGAGTTAGTGAGTTTTACTCTTAGAAATAACAGGAAATTAGAGTGCTCCAAAAGAATATATACAAAAGGATTCGGATACAAAAACTGCATTAGGGATCACAGTAGTATGTACTTCATAAAATTCTTAAACTTGGTAGCTTTTGGGGGGGTCATATTTATTAATGACTAGTAATAAAAAGCCTTAAGATAAAAAGTGTCCAGATGTATGTCCATAGAGGCAGCAAGAGACCTACTTCACAGTGCTACTGGAAAGAAAGGGAGGAACCATAGAAATAAAGGTGAGCAATGCCAGCCTTAAACAAAGAAAGATAACAAAATGGGGTAAAGATTGTCTTTTCATCTTTATGTTAAAACAGAGCATGGCACGTAGTAGTTATTCACAAAATGTCCATTGAACTAATGATTGCTTCCTTCCTTCTTCCATGTCTTCCTTCCCTGCCTGCCTGCCTGCCTGCCTTTCATTATTTCCCAATCATTCAACATCCCATCCAATTTCTCCCTCCTCTCCTCCCCCAGGGCCTGCAAAGTCAAAGGATCAAGAGGTTCCTTGGCAAGGGTCTTAAAAACTTTTCACTTTGCCCTCCTGAAACTTATCAAGATATATTTTAGTTCTAAGCATTGAAAATAAACTCTGGCCTCACTTCCTACTCAGAGGGAAAAGTCCTCAAAGAGAATCCATGGATATTGTCAATTGAGGAAGGCCGTACTGTTTCCTTTCAGGATAGAGAGTTCACACTTTGCAGCCAAGCAATTAGCGCAATCTTACCCCAAGGATACCAGAAATGGGTAAATTTTACTTTTCTTTAAAAATTCAGGTCACCCCCTTCCTTATCCCTAATCTATATTTGAAAAGCAGTTCCTACCTCCCAAAAGTTGCTCTAACAAATACTTTTGCTCCCCCAGTCTTTTGTTTCATACCCCAAAATGAAAGAATCTTGACTGAATTCAGTATCAGTCTCTTACCCTGCCAGGAAAGCTAAGGAGTAGGAGTTGTTCTTGGAAACAAATGCTGAGCGATGTGTCTGTGTCATCTTGCCTCGGGAAGGTTCTTCATTTTCTGAATCTGAGAGACGTGCAGGACACTGGCAGGAGACAAGGGAGACAACACTGTCCATTTGGGGTTCCCATTGAATCTCCCATAGTTACTGTTTCAAAACTCCCTATTATTGTCACTTCTATTTGAGCTCCAATGTATGTTTCCAATTGCTTTCTCGAGATCCCAATAAGGATATCACAAATGTAAATCAAACTTAATATATCCATAATCAAACCGAGCCTCACTACCAACCCAGCTAGAAGTCTCAGTGTCCTATGACTCTTTCCTTTCCCTTTCTTTAAAGTCATAATAACATTGTATGGAGGTTGTGAGCACACTAACACGTCTAAATATTTTATTTCATCTACTTTTCATATCAGCTCTATTAAGAAGGGATTAGTACCCATCTTTTACAGATGGCAAACTGAGGCTCAGAGTAGTTAATCTGCCTAGGATTGTAGAGTTATTAAGTAGCTAACACTGGTACTTAAATCCAGAATATCTGTCTATAAATTGCCTCCATGTTACTTCCAGTATATTCCATTCTACTGCTAAAATGTCTCTCAAATCTAACTAACTCTTTCCATGTATACTCATTGCTTTTCTTTAGATTCTCACCATCTTCTGCCCAGGCTATTGCAATAATTTACTTACTGGTTTTGCTCTCTTCCACCTTTCTTCCCTCTCAACCCTTCTGTACTATCAAGCACACAGATAGAGAATCCTGCTTAACTATTGGTGACTTCAGGATAAAGTCTAAACACCTCAGCATAACACAGTAACCTTCAAAACTAGACTCAAATCTTCTTTCATTGCTTTTCTCATGCCAGTTTCCACAGAGGGAACTCCTTGAGCTCTAGTACAACCAAACTACTTTCTATTCTCCACAGGTACTATCATAGTCTTTCAAATCTCTATTCTTTTGGACATGATATTTCCTTTACCTAATATTCCCCTTCAACATTGTTGGCTTATAAAATACTCATTGGCCTTTCAGAGACATCTTAAATGTCACTTTCTCTGCAAGAGCTTCAACATACCCCTAGAGTCAACTCTTTCCATCTTGTTGATACTCATTCACTTACCCTCATTTTATTTTTGAGTCTTTCAGTTTACATTGAGGGTTTTGTGTTTTTTTTTGCCTATGATTCAATATTAGAGTCTTCTTTTTAGAGAGATCAACTAATCACACTGAACTGTAGTTTCTTATTTAAGAGTCTGTCTTCTGCTTTAGTCAATAAACTCTGTGAGAGTAAGTAGCCATCTTTTCTTTAAACCCATTTCCCATGCCATGTTCATTTAATTTCACATAAACATGCTCTTTGAGACTGAAGAAAATCTGACTGGTTTTCAATGTGACACTAAAATATAAAAATTGTTCTTGGAGTTATTTCTAAACAGAACTTGTCTCTGATCCTAATGTAATAGAAATGTATAGGATCATCAGTACTTAATAATTTTTTTTCACACCTAGAAATGCTAGGTTTTGTAGAATTTGACATTTTCAGTGACTGCAGAATTACATTTTGCAAATGGAAGTACTACTACTAAAAACAGAATGCTGTAAATGGAATGATATAATTTGTTTCCAAAGACTATCCATATACTAGAGCAATGCAAAAATAATAATAAAAATGAGATACTTCATGGCAGACCTTGAGGGTCAGGTTAGGACTGTAATCCATGAGTTATCTTGGGGTAAAGGCTGCAGCTGCAAGAGCTGCTGGTGACTATTGTAGGGGCAAACAGGAAATGGGTTAAGACTCCCCAGTGCCATTATAGAACAGGTAAACAAAAAATGTCTTATCATCTAATGATTAACCAGTTATCTAATAATCAAATGCCTATCAAAGTGGAAGTTGTAGACAGGCAAGGTATTAATCTATGGCTTAGAGTACCCTGCATTCCTAAAATGCTTTGTTAGTTATTCTCTAGGTTGATAGGAACGCATACAGTAGGCTATGTTTCCTAACAGCCTTTGAGAAATAATTGAAGGATTACAATTTACAGAGAAGCTTTTCAGTTTGTAGGGTATCACTCTTTAAAGAACCCTGCTGTACAAACTATTACTCGAGAGTCTTTTTAATAGCACTAACCCATTATCAAATTTAGTATGATATTCTCTTCTCAACTCTGGGGGTAAAGATAGGGTTGACATCAGTAGACTCAACAGGGAATAAATAATGGCAATCTCTATTTAGGTCTTTCTATATGATTAATTCAGTACCAAGTTAAAGAATGTTCAAATCCCAGCTCTATTACTTAGCTATCATGGTCTCTGCAGGTTAGTTGGTTTATCTTTCTGAGCCTCAGTTTCCTCATCTATAAAATAAAGACTGCTCCATCTACCATATAAATTGCGATAAACCATTAAAAGCACCTGATACATTAACTAACAAGTAGTAGGTGCTCAACAAAAGATATTTTATTTTTATCAATACTATTAATCTTAAGAAAAAACTTTAGTATTATACTAGGTTCCTTTTAATTGTTGAAAAATAAATTTATTATTATAAATCATTATATGGACAGAAGGGACACCCCATCCTTCTATATTTCCACCCCCACAAAACCTAGAATCATAAGATAGAATATTTACCTCTTATCTTTCCCTTTGGATAAAAATAAACCCATAGCATTATGGATTCCTAAAATGGTATAAAACATCAATAATAAAATCTCCAAAGAGATATATTTTAGAAGTGTTTTACCTAAAAAATTTACAAGAATATTAATACCCAGAGTGGCTATGAGGAAGGGTATGAGGAAATTTAGTACTTTCTTGTACTGTTGGTGGGAGTATAACTATATACAAACTTTTTAGAGGTAAAATGAATAATAAGTACCGTACCAAGTCTTGAAAAGGATACTTCCTTTGACCTGGTCATTCCACTTCTGGTAATTTATTCTAAGGAACTAACAAGACAAGTAGATCTCATCATTGTGGTAGTTTCAGATAGCAAATATCAATAGGAGATTAATTAACTTAAATTCTACAGTAAAGAATACTAAAAGACCAGTAAATAATGATGTGGGATTCTTTATTTACATGGAAAGACATCCACAATTTAATAGTTTATAAAACAAGGTTGCAAAAATAGTATGTACACTGATTTCATTTTCTAAAAAATACGTATGTATACAGTGTGTATATATACAGGCATTTAGAAAAGTCTGGTGGAATATTTCTAAAATGTTTATAGGGGGTTATCTCTAGGTTATGGGGTGACAAGCAATTTTTCACTCCTTGCTTTATAATCTCTGGTATGATTATAATTATTATACCAAATTGTTTTCCAACAATTAACATTATTGATATTAATTATATCATAATAAATCATAATAAATTAAACACTGTGTCCATTTTATTAATATTTCCATTCTGAAAAAATTACAAGAAGTGATAATCTCTGATTCTGGAATAAGTACTTCCATTTGAATTCAGCTTCATAAATATGTATCAAACACTTGTGCTATGCAAGGTGCTATAGGAGATTTAAAAATAGGTAAGACATTTCCTATACTCAGGAAATTTAACAAATCTAGTAGAGAAACATAAACACACAAATAACCATAATGTAAGGGAGAATGAAATAAGTCCTGTAAAAGTTAACTGGAGGTGGGTAGGGGGAGGAGGTTGCGGGGTGGAGAGTAGATAATGGGAGTGGAGATACAAGTGAGGAATCCCCTGAAGGTGCTGCGAAGGTGACAGCTTTTGAAATGGACATGGAAAGATGAATAGCCTTTCAGCAGGTAAACTGGGTGACATATCAATGAGATGAAGATGCAGGAACAAAGACTCTAAGAAGGGAAAATACAGAGTATATATTTGGGGGAAAGCAAACAGTTCCATTCTCTAAAGTTTTGGGATATAAGGAAGGATGGAAAATATAAGCTAGAATAATACTAAGGACCTGAATGTTGGTGTGAAGAGTTTTCATTTAATTCCACAGGAACTAGGGAGTCACTGAGGTCTGGGGGACAGGAGAGGGAAATAATCAGTCCAGTTCTAATCATGAATATAAAATATAATCATTCAGCTGGCTTTCCACTGAAGTCTATTTGAGCTTCTCTTTAGTCTCAATTTGAATTTAGCCTTAACTAAATTCAACAAAATTATTTGTTCAACACCAAAATCTCTTAGGATATATTTAAAGCAAAATTAGAGCCATTTTAAAGTCTCAGAAATAGAAAAGCCAACAGAAAAAGGGTAAAAAATCACAAAAACCTAAATCTTGAAGTGTTCATAGATCAGATATTATTCAATGTGTTTTTGTATTAAAACTTTGCATAACTGGCTATTACTAATAAAAACAAGTCTGAGAATCTGTACTTTCTGATTCCTTTTAAGATTAAAATCTTAAATTACTTTTAAGATTAGGTTGATTTCTATTTCAAAGATGGCAGTGACAAAAGAAAAAAAACTATTGGAGCAATTTCCCAGTCTTAACATGAATTAACACTTTAATACTAGAGACTATTTTCCTGGAGGAAACCTGGATCTGGCAAGGCCAAGAAGAGCAGGTTCTTTCTCTCAAAAAACCATAGTGAAGGATAAGCTTATTTCTGGGTTGTTCTGCCTAATACCCTAATGACAGTCCTGCTGGGGTGAAGTCACAGGCAGAACTGTAGTCTTTAGAGACCACAGACCATATAGTTGGGACTGTTAGAAGACATACTATATGCCCAAGATTATCATATATTTCATTCTTGCCTTAAATATCCTTTCCTGTATCAGTCTTTTTCCTTTGTTAGTTCCCAATAAACAGAGCTTTAAGAGAACACAGCATTTCATATTTGTTAAACTGAATCTTTTAGAAGTTTGAAACCCTATAAAATGCAAGTAGTTATTTTAATAATAATTAAATGTTAAAAATTATAAAAGCCCTATGTGCCTGTTGACAATCAACAAATACTATCAATTCAAAAAAGCCTAAATTAAATTTTTGAAATTCAGAAAAAATGCCTTTGCAAAGAGTAAATCAAAAGCACAAAGTAAGTAAGTAACCTGGCTAAAGTTATATAGTCTGATTTAATGCTGGGACCTGCTTAAGAGGCAAACTTCTGATCCAGAGATGTTCCTTTTCTCTATTCTGCTATATTGTCTGTGTGTTGTTTTTTTTTTTTAGGAAAGCTTTATTAATTCCAACTAATCAGAAATATAACTGAAAGACTAACAAGCCTGAATCACAAAATATTTTAAAAGATGTGAGTCTAAAGGTATGTGAAATACAGTCAGCAATCACTAAAAGATGTCCAACTCAATGTGACTTACTAAAGAAAAAAGTCAACCATAATTGCCCATTTGAGCTAATCAGTGGGCTCTCCAAAAGTGCTTTCTTATGTAAGTTAAATAAGAGTATACCACTTACAACCTTTTCCAGTAATTTGCTTTGTAAATAAGTAATGAAAAAAATTCAGGCAAGATTTGGTACAATTAGAAGTCTAATTAGGTTAAGTTTAAACTAAGTAATATACTCTAATGTCTTATATCTATCACTGTGATGCTTGGGCATTATAAAGTAAAAATCAAGTTTTTATAGAACTCTAGTTCTATAAACTCAAATGTCAAAGGACAACACATAAGTCAAAATGACAATATATGTATAAAACTTACCACAAGTATTACAATATACTAGGTTTTCCTCTCACCCTTTGCCCCATTGTCCCCTAATCTTTCCAAACAAATCTTATTGTCCCATTCACAAATTATTTTCTCCAGCTCTCATCTGTACTCTAAGTTCCTCACTACTCTTAAGCTACATAAGTCAATGACTGTTATGGGTCTCATGTCATACATAGTTCACCAAAATTAGGTATTTCAGGTCCATGTCATCTGGGCTAATTGCTAATTTTGAGGCAGGTGGCCATCTACTTACATGCTCCAGATTTGTTTTCAGTACTAGTGGCTCATCTCTTTTCTTCTGTTCATCCATTTTCCTTTTCCCTATTTCTGTATCCTCTGGTAACAACTTGTGGATTTGATCTTCACAGGTTTTCTCCTCTTGTAACTTTTCTTCTCTCAGCTAAAAATACAAATTATATAAAAACAGTAGAGTTTTAGGAAACTATAGACTTTAAAACATCTTTTATTCAGTAGTCTATTAGAACAAACATCACATGGCAATTTTGAGACTATTTTCTTTATTGGATATAAAATCCTAATTTTTAATGTCTGCTTTTATTTGACTCTTCCCAAACATAGGGTTCGTGGCTTAAGCTCTGCATTCTTAGTAATATGAATCCATAAAAACAAAGATAATACAATTTAAAAAATAAGGTTTATTCACTTAGTCAAAAGAGGCTGAACCTAAAAAGTTTCTTATTCACATAAATCAGATATAAATGTATTGGACCACAAGAATAGCAGAGATGTGGGCCACAGGAGGCTAGGCAAGACAGATCTTTATGGCTAGGAGCAACAGAAGAAAAGACTTCTCACAGTTCCAAAGTCCTGTCATTTATGCTATTATCTTGTGGTTTAGAGACTAGGATAAGATACGTGACCTACAAAGAAATACAAGGCAGAGGCATGTGCTCCTCATTTGGGGAAGGTAGCATGGCATGAAAACAAGATAGGTTTTGGAATAAAAGCTGGGTTCTGGTGGTTCTGTTACTTTATTTACCAGCTATATGATCTTTGGCAAGTGAACCATCACATGCTCATCTACAAAACAGGGATAATGCTACTTACTTTGCAGACAGTATTATAAGAAGTCAGTGAAATAATAAAGTATTTAATGTGTGTCTTGCTATGTACTTAACAATACATCAAGTGTTCCCTTTCCTAATTTCCTTTTACAGGAGTTGGTCAAAAAATTTGCGGAATGGGTTAGTTATCAGAGAGATGGGAGGACTTGTGCACACAGTTTGATTGTGTGACTTATTACTTTAGCCTACTTGCGTCTGTGTTCTTTCACATATCACTGGAGAAGCATGTCAAAAGTGAAGAAAACCCCAAATATGGATAAAATTGAATTTTGCGCTGTCATTAAGGTCCTCGTAAAACAAGAGCAAACACCTCAAGCCATTTTGTAAGAGATGTCAGCAGTTTATGGGGACTGTTGCCCTGGGAAATCCATGGTTTCCAAGTAGCAAAGCCTTTTCCAGGCAGAGAGTCAACTGAAGACGCCCATCGAGGCCTCTTCCTCAGACACTGTCAAAAAGTTAAAATACATTTAGTGGACGATGCCAGATTGAGTAAAAAGCAGCTGCAGAAATAGTTGGAGTATCACCTACAACCATTCTGAATACTCTCTTATCAGCATATAAGGATGTCAAAAGTCAGTGCAAGTTGGGAACTGAGAATGCACATGTCGCTTCCAAAACAACAGCGCAGTCAAGTGTTCATGACAGTTTTTGGACCTCTGCAAAGATAATAAAGATGAAATTTTAAACTGGATTGTCACTGGAGATGAAGTCTGGGTTCATCATTACCAGCTGAATCAAAGCAGGAGTCCATGCAGTGGCATGACACCCACTAAGAAGGTCAAGGTGTTGCAATCGGCTGGAAAAATCATGGCTACTGTTTTTGTGATATGGAGGATATCCTGCTGATCGATTACAATGATAAGGGTGTCACAATAACTGGAGAGTACTATTCCAGTCTGCTGAAAGAGTTAAAAGAATCTGAAGGAGAAAAGAAGAGGAAAATGAACCAAGGGGGTGCTACTTTTGCACAACAATATACCCATGCCACAACAGCAATGTTGCGTTGGCTACTCTTCACTACTGTCACTTACAAACATTAAACCACCCTCCCTACAGTTCAGATCTGGCTCCGTCTGATTATCATTTGTTCCCAAATATGAAAAACAGCTTCGAGGGAAGAAATTTACAGATGATGAAGAGGTTAAAGCTGCAATATTGAGGGCAAAAACAAAAACTTTATTCAAGGGTATAAATAAACTTTTTGAAAGATCTGAAAAGTATATTAGGATTAAGCAGGATTATATTGAAAAGGAAAAGTAATAGTTTTTTTTACCCTTCTTCCCCTTTATTTCACAAATTTCTTGACCATCCTTTGTATTCTCTTTTTGCCCAGGGTTTTAATAAAATTTAAATGACATAATGTGTATCAAAGCAATCACAAAGTACTAATGTTTATAATCATACTTATAAAAAAATAAAGCTAAAGAATAAATATTTTCATTGGCTGTTGCCTCAGGGTTAAAAAAACAAAAAACAACAATAAAGATTTAGTCTTGTCTTTCCAATTTCTATAGGCCTAATTCTATAAGCCTGAACGAGGCTTTACACAGTAAGTGTAATTCAAGAGGTTATGAATATTTAAAGACCACCATACACAATGTTATGTCAGGAGGAGATTTAAATAAAATAAGGTACTTCCAACTCTGCCCAAGTTAAACAAGAACCCAAAAGGAAGAAAACAAATCCATAGCCAGGGAGAAAGCAAACCTGAAATCTATGCTAACTGCCCACATGAAAGACAACTTGACCATAGGCTGCACAGACGGGCACTTCACTTTTAGAGGACAGAGAGGCAGAGTGGCACAAAAAAGAACAGGTTTTAGCATCGTAATAATTGTTACAATTTACTGAACTCTGTGTCAGGTGCTGAGGTGAGCACCATACGTACATTATCTCACTTAAGAAAACTAAGGTTTAAGAGTTAGATAATGTGTTCAAATTTACAGAGCCATAGCCCTAGAGTTGCAATCAATTCAAATTTAGGTTTATCTCAATTTCAACTACTGATTTTTGCCTTTCAGGATACATCTGGCAATGTCTGGAGACACTTGGTTGTCCCAACTTAAGTGTAGTGTGTGTGTTACAGCATCTAGTGGCTAGAGGCCAGGGATTGCTACTAAACATTCTAAATGTATAGAGTAACTCTCAACAATATATACACGCACAGATTTTTGTTTTTAAAAACTGAATATTAAATTTCCTATTTTATATATTTTAGTGTTAATTAGTGCTTACTGGTATTTACATACTATGCCCTCTGGCTTTTCTAAGTGTTTTAGAATGTGTCTTTCAGCCTCCTAATAATGTTTATTGCTGCTCTTAAAGTTTTTAACAACAGACTTCTGTTGCTGGCAAACCCACCTTTTCATTGTAATGCTGAGTCTGCTAATGCATCATCTTAACAAAGCTAAAAATTTACACAACTGAAAAATCCATATATTCATTTAAAACTTCACCTGATTCATGTTGCTCTTTTCTGCATACTGGGTTCTTTTGTTTTTGTTGTTGTCCTTTTGGTGGTTATTTATAAGGAGTTGAGAACTTAGTCTCTAGGAAAGAGTTTTTATACTCAGGGAAAATGCCTCTGAGAACATCAGAAAGTAACATATAAACCAGAGTAAGAAATAATCACTAGCTGCTATTTATTAAACTCTTCTATATTCCAGGCATTACGCTTATAGAGCTTACCTCATTTAATCCTTAAGGGCTCTGTTTGTATCTATTATTATCATTTTATAGACACGAAAATACACTCAGTGGTTATTTCCCAAAGTCACAGTGATTGAATACTGAACAGCTTGAATTTTAAAGCAAACCATTTTGGCTTCAGATACCTGGCTTTCTCAACCTCAGCTCTACTGATATTTTGGGATAAATGGGAGGCTGAGTAGAGTCTGATAAGAAGGATTATGCATGAATAATTTCTTGGGGAGCAGGAGTTAAGGATGGAGTAGCATAACAGGGAAAGACAGAGAGCCAATAAATGGGGCATAACAGTCGGCCCAATGGTTGGCTACAGAGGATAAAATGAGAAACTATGAAATGCATCTTAAGACTATCGGTCTGAAGTGAGAAAAATAGAAGTATATATATCAATTGACTCCCACCTATTGTCCAAAGTTTGCTCCATGGGGTGTTAAACATCCTTCATACATACTGATTTGTACAACTTGAATATTCAAGTTCCCAAGGTAGGCACTGCAGCAGTGACAACAGAGAAACTCTAGAGCTAAAGGCCTTGGCAAGCAGTAGGAGCCTAAATAAGATCACCTCAGGTTGTACCAAAGTGAAACTGCCCACTACTGGAAGTGGAATGGTTTTTATTGTTTCTCTTTTTCAGATACTAATTACTAGAGAATAACTACTGACTTCTGTAATCTCATACTCAATCACACTACCAAAAATACCATGCAATTTTTTTCCTAAAAATATCTTAACTTTGCCTTAATTTTTAAAAATAAACTTAAAAAAAAATCAAGTGTTAAGTACAGAAAAGTGTACAAATCCTAAGTGTCAAGCATAATAAATTATATAAAATAAGCATATCCACATAACCACAACCCAGGTCAAGAAGTGGTATGCATCACCAGTACCCCTTGTGCCTATTCCTCATCCTATATGAACCATAATCCCAGCTTCCAACACCAAAAACTCATTATTTCTGAATTTTATAAGTAGGATCTTATATGCATATTAAATTTTGTCTTCCTTCAGTCAACATTCTATTTGTGAGGTTCATCCATGTAGATCAGTGGTTCCCAGCCTTTTCCCACTTGTACACCCTTTTTAAACTCGTTTCTATAAATTGTACCCCTTGTTTTTAAAACAGCTATTTTTAAATACTGACACTTTTGTTCAGTGTCTATCTTAATGTAAAATAGTGGAAATGAGGTAATAAGTTAGGAGTGAATAATTACTACATTAAAAGTACAAACCACAGATTTAATTTTACAATATTCATAACAAATACTGATAGTGATGAGCGAGTATTTAAACATTAAAATACTACTTTAAAAAGAATCACACACATAGACCATGAACTGTCAAACTGCACACCTGGACCCTATGTGATTCTTATTAATCAATATCACCTCAATAAGTCTAATTTAAAAAAAGAGAATCACAATGAAAAACAATGCACTTACTTTTACTCAGTCAATAACTAAACTGATCAAACAGTCTGGCTACCAATGTATTCTTGTTTGGGGAAGTACTAGAAACATCACAAATGGATTGTTTTGAAACTGCGTAATGGTTGGTAGAAGAGCGGTTTGGGGGAAGGGTTCATAACCACGCCCTCACTAATCATCATTCGCTAATGTGATCTAATTTTGAAGTGTTTCCATTAATGGGGATTCAAACTTAACATTTATTCTATAACTAACGTTTTGCATTTTTTTAGTTCTGTTTGTTTTTTTGCATTACTGATTATTTTTCATGTACCCTCGGGTACACACACCACTGCTTGGGAACTGATGATGTAGAGATGATGTAGATATACATACTTTGTTCTTCCTCTTTATTTTATATTACTCCATTGTTTGACTACAAAACAATTTAACCATTCTATTGCGAATGGATATTTGAGTAGTTACTAATTTTTTGGCTATTTACACATAAACTGTTGTGAACACTTTCTTTACTAATAAATTCTTAACTATCCTACACTTTCATGAACTCTACCTCTTGACTGATTTCTTTCCTTCAATAAGATAAGAGCCAAGGAAAATAGCCATTTCACGTTAACATCTTCCTGGTGCGCGTGACTCGGATCATCACTAGGACGGAGACCTAAGATGATGGTGAGAGAGGAGATCATTGAAAGGTGGGAGAAAGGCAGGCAAATAGGAGAGGAAGGAGGGGAGCAGAGTGGAGATGGAGCTGTGGAAGGTGACCCGGGGCTGACAGAAGGAGCAAGGTGGGGACCTGGGGACACTAGCCAAAGAACAACATGATCCCGGATTGGATAGAGGCCAAGAAATGACATGAGTGGAGGTGTGGGAGGCTGAAACCCTGTGAGTCCGTGGGCAAGTTAAAATCGCAACCAAGCAGCAGCGCACAGGGGCCTCAACTGGAGCGCCATGCCCTGACAGGTTAGAAGCTAAGGCTCTGAACTGCCCTAAGCTAGAATAGGGCCCCAGCTACCACACTGTGCAGGTGCAGCAGTGCTGGCTCAACCACAAATCAGCTCTGGGTGAGTCTGACACTGACCAGAATAAAACACAGTCCTGGTGAAATGCAGGCTCAGGAGAAAAGAGAAAGTCAGAGCTGGCAGCACAAACCCAGCCAGCACCTGACCCGCCCATGCATCCCTTATAAAAAGGCTTGTGTTACAGTGGAGCCAGCACCCAAGGGAGCAACCCTGAAACACAAACATGCACCACCCCCAAGCAGAAACAATACAGAGCCTGGCTGCTTCCCCTCTCTCCCAAAGCTAGCCCTGTGAGGCCACCTAGTGTCTGATTTACAGCAAGCTGAAAAAAGAAGGCAAACAAACCTGCACCCTTCCCAACAAACCCTGCCCTGCAGAAACTGGCAGGAGAGCTCAGGGAAATTGTAAAACACAGGTGTAGGAGCATTTCAGAGGCATAGCACAGCATCGCCCACCACATTTTCCCAAAGAGGAGGTAGACTGAGACCAAAGTGACTATGTGAAAAGCAGAGATGCCCACCTTGTAGGAAAGCTCCAGTGGTAGAAGGTAGAATAACCAAAGAGAAAATATTGTCAGAGGCTACAGCAATACCAACTGGGAAGTGAAATAAAGACCTCCTTTTATCTGATAGGGAATAAGTCCTCACGTCCAGGAAAAGAAGCACATCAAATACAATGAGTACCTTAGGATTCAAAGCCACTCAGAAAGAAAATGAAAAAATCTCCCTAAAAAGAACTTATATATATCTGGAAATACATGATGTAAGTGACACAGAATTCAACATTGCAATTCTTAAAGAACTCAGAGATCTGAATGTTGGCAGAGTACCCAGAAGCAGATAAATGATCTCAGAAAGGAAATCTATGAAGAAGGAATATTTTCACCAAGAAATCTAAGCTATAAAATACAATCAAATAGAAATTCTAGAGATAAACAATGTAATAAAAGAAGTAAGAAATGAACTACCACAGAAAACAGGGCCGACCAGAAGGAGGAAAAAATAAGTGATACTGAAGACTGCAACATGGAAGCAATTCAGAAGGAAGAATAAAGAAATTTGAGGGAGTTCCCTGGTGTAGTGGCTAGGCTTCGGTGCGCTCAATGCTGCGGCCTGGATTCAATTCCCAGCCAGGGAGCTACCCCCACCCCACCTCCCAAAAAAAGAAGAAAGAAATTTGAGAGGCAAAAGAAATTAACTCTACAAGAACTATCTGACTCCATTAAAAAGAACATTAGAATAACAGGAATACCAGAAGGGGCAGATAGAATTCAACACAGAGTTTACTCTAACAAACAGTGGATGACAACTTTCCAAACCTATGGAAAGATCTAGAACCCCAAATTCAAGAAGAAAACAGGACCCCTAGCTACATGGACGCCAACAGATCTTCTTCATGGCACATTACAGTGCAGATGTCAAAAATCAAAGACAGAATTCTCAAGGCAGCCAGAGGAAAAAAAACTGTAACCTTTAAAGGAAAGCCCATCAGGCTATCATGACTTCTTAGCAGAAACTCTACAAGCCAGGACAGAATGTAATAAAATATTCACAATATTAAAAGAGAGGAACTACCAGCCAAGAATAATTTATCCAGCAAAGTTATCCTTTAGATATGAAGGAGGAATACAGACCTTTTCAGATATACAAAAACTGAGGGAATTCTCCAGTACAAGGCTGGCATTTCATAAAATACTGAAAGAGGCTATTCAACCTGAAACAGAAAATCAAAATAAATGGAGAAGAGTAGGGACAACAAAAAAATGAAAAGGGAGGAAGTAATGGCCATAAGTAATCATCATATATCAACCATCACCCTAAATGTAAATGGACTGAACTCACCAATAAAGAGGCACAGAGCAGCAGAATGCATTAAAAAGCAAAACCTATCTATATACTGTCTCCAGAACACATCCATATACTGTCTTCAGCCACAAGGACAAGCACAGACTCAGAGTGATAGGGTAGAAAACAATACTCCAAGCAAATGGCATCCAGAGAATAGCAGGAGTTGCCATACTGATATCTGATGAAACAGACTTCAGGATAAAAAAAAGGTAATGAGACAAAGATAGACATTTCATAATGATAAAGGGGACACTACAATAACAAGAATACATGACACTCATTAACATAACATATATGCTCCTAATCAAGAAGCACCAAATTTACAAAGCAACTCAGACAGATCTAAAAGGAGAAACTGACAAAAACACAATTATAGAGGGAACCTAAACACCCCCTTGACAGCTATGGACAGATCATCCAAACAAAAACTAAATAAGGAAATAACAGCTTTAAATGATACATACCTCAAGTGGACATAATTGGTATTTATAGGACCTTCATCCTATTATACAACACAAGACTATACATTCTATTCTAGTGCATATGGAACATTTTCAAGGACAGACCATATACTGGGACAAAAAACTAGCATCAGCAATTTCAAGAAGATTAAAATTGTACCAAGTGCATTCTCAGACCACAAAGCTTTGAAATTGGCTATCAATTGTAAAAAGAAAAAATAATCACAAATACATGGAGATTAAACAGCATTATTTAAAAAATGACGTTCAGGGAGTTCCCTGATGGTGTAGCAACTTAAGGCTTTGGCGCTGGTGCTGTCAGCACTGTGGCCTGGGTTCGATTCCCAGCCAGGGAGCTACCCACATACCAAAAAGAAAAAAAAAAAAAAAGAAAAAGAAAATGACGTTCAAAGAAGAAATAAAAGAAGAAATTAAAAAATACATAGAAGCCAATGACAATGAAAATACAACATATCAAAATTACTGGGATGCAGTGAAAACAGTAATAACAAACTTATACCATTACAGTCCAATCTCAAGAAACAAGAAAAATCACAAGTAAACATCCTAATATCTCATCTTAAAGAACTAGAAAAGAAGAAAAAAAGAACACACCAAAGTCAGAAGGAAAGAAATAATAAATACTAGAGCAGAACTAAATGAAATTGAGAACAGAAAGACAATAGAAAAAATTAATGCAATAAAGAGCTTGCCTTTGGGGGGGAAAAATTCAATAAAATTGAGACATCCCTGGCTAGGCTCACCAAGGGACAAAGAGAAAAGACAAAATAACCAAAATTAAAATGAAAAGGGAAAAATATGACTGATACCACAGAAATACAAAAATCACAAGTAAGTATTATGAAAGGCTTTATGCCACCAGATTTAACAACCTAGAATAAATGAACAAGTTTCTAGAAACATAGTCTACCTACACTTAACCACGAAGAACTGGATAATATAAATAGACCAATCATAGTAAAGAAATTGAAACAATTATCCAAAACCTCCCCAAAGGCAAAAGTCTTGGATCAGACAGTCTCACCAATGAGTTTTATCAAGCATTCAAAGAATTAACACATATTTTCCTCAAACTCTTTCAAAAAATTGAAGATGAGTAAATACTTCCCAACCCATTCTACAAGGCCAACAATACCCTAATACCAAAACCTGGTAAAGATGACACACAAAAAAGGAAAACTATAGACCAATATCTCTGATGAACACAGATGTGAAAATCCTAAACAAAATATTAGCAAATAGAATACAACAATGCATCAAAAAGATTATACACCACAATCAAGTGGGATTCATCTGAGGAGCACAATGAAGGTTCAACACATGGAACTCAATCAATGTGATACACCACATAAACAAAATAAAAGATAAAAACCATATGATCATATCAGTTGATCCAGAAAAAGCATTTGACAAGATACAACATCCATTTATGATTACAACACTGAATAAAATGGGTATAGAAGGAAAATACTTCAACATAATAAAGGCCACAGATGACAAAACCTCAGGTAATATCACACTGAATGAGGAAAAGATGAAACCTATTCTTCTAAAGTCAGGAACAAGACAGTGATGTCCCCTGATACCACTGCTATTCAACACAGTACTGGAAGTTCTAGCCAGAGCAATCAGACAAGAGAAAGGAATGATAGGTTTCCAAATTGGGAGAGAAGAAAAGAAGTCAAATTGTCACTATTTGCAGATGACCTGAACCTTAATATAGAAAATGCCGAAGACTCCAACAGAAAACTATTAGAAACAATAAAGAAATGCAGTGAAGCTGCAGGACACAAAATCAATGTACAAAAATCCATTTCATTTTTATATACCAACAATGAAACTTCATAAAAAGAAATGAGAGAATCCCTACCTTTTGTGATTGCAACAAAATTCCTGGGAATTGAAGTAACAAAGAACATAATGGACTTATACACTGAGAAGTACAAGACACTATTAAAAGAAATTGAAGAGGACACAAAGAAATGGAAAGATATTCCATGTTCATGGATCAAAAGACTCAATATTAATGTTAAAATTGCTATACTATCCAAAGCAATATATAGATTTTATGCAATTCTCATAAAAATCCCACAGACATTCTTTAAAAAAAATAGATTTTCAAAATCATCAGATTCATATGAAACCACAAAACAACAACAACAACAAAACAAACCCTGAATAGCAATAGCAATCCTAGTATACATAAAAAGAATAAGACTGGAGGCTTCATGCTCCCCAATTTCAATCTATACTATAAAGTGTCAATAATCAGAACAGCTTCGTATTGGCAGAAAAACAGATACACAGACAAATGGAACAGAATTTTAAAACTTGAAATAAAACTACAAATAGATGGACAAATAATTTTTGACAAAGGAGCAAAAAATACACAATGGGGAAAGTAAATGGTGCTGGGAAAATTGGAAAACCGCATGCAAAAGAATGAATCTGAACTGCGAACTGTCACCGTATACCAAAATTAATTCAAAATGGATTAAAGACCTCCACATAAGACCCAAAACAATAAACTGTATAGAAGAAAACATCAAATGGATGGACCTGGAGATCATCATGCTTAGTGAAATAAGCCACACAGAAAAAACAAAGAACTGTATGACTTCACTCATATGTGGAATATAAAACTGAAAGCAAAGAAAAAAAGAAATGAACAAACAACCCATGGACACAATCAATAGTTTAATGTTTATTTGGGGACGAGTGGGCTAGGGAGGGGAGAAAGGGGAGGGGCTGGGAGAGGAGGGGGGGAAGCTAAATATAAGGAGATGGAAAGAGAAGTCACATTAGGTGGTGAACTGATTATACATCAAGTTGACAATGCACTGTAGAATTGTATGCCTGAAACCTATGTAATCCTTGCTAACAGATGTCACCCCAATAAGTTTAACAATAAAAATGAATTAAAAAAAACATCAGCACTAAATTTATAGACCTCAGGCTCATGGAGGACTTTCTGAACCTAACCTCAAAGGCAAGGGAAGTAAAAGCAAACATAAATGAATGGTACTGTATTAAACTAAAAAGCTTCTACACAGCAAAAGAAACCATAAGCAAAGCAAAGAGATAACCAAGCAAATGGGAAAATATATTTCCAAATAACACCTCTAAAAAGGGGCTAATATCGAAAATATATAAAGAACTCATATGACTCAACAACAAAAAAGCAATCCAATCAAAAAGTGGGCAGAGGACCTGAACAGATATGTCACCCATGAAGGCATACAAATGGCCAACAGATATTTGAAAACATGATCAAGTTCATTAGCTATTAGGGAAATGCAAATCAAAACCATAATGAGATACAACTTCACACCTGTCAGAATGGCTATTATCAACAAGACAAGGAATAACAAGTGCTGGAGAGGCTGTGGAGAAAAAGGAACCCTTGCACAGTGCTCACAGGAATGCGAATTGATATAACCAATATGGAAGACAGTGTGGAGGTTCCTCAGAAAACTGTGAATGGAGTTACCATATGACCTGGCAATCTTTTTTTTTGGTTTCTACCCCAAATTTTTGAAAATGTTAATCCGCAAAGTCTTATTCATTGCAGCACTAGTCACAGTGGCCAAGTCACGGTATCAACCAAAGTGCCCTTTGATGTATTACTGGATAAAGCAGCTGTGGTACATGTACAGAATAGAATATTTCTCAGCTGTAAGAAAAAATGAAATATTGCCATTTGCAACAAAATGAATGGACCTTGAGATCATCTTGCTAAGCAAAATAAGCCAGACAGAAAAAAAAACAAGAACCATATTACTTCACTCATATGTGGAATATAAAACTGAAAGCAACAAAGAAAAACAAACAAGCTCATGGAAAAAGTCAATAGTTTAGTGGTTACCTGAGGGTAAGCAGGGAGAGGGGTGGGAGAAGAGGGAGGGGAGTCAAATATATGGTGATGGAAAGAGAACTGACTCTGGGTGGTGAAAACATAATGGAACACATAGACAATGCATTGTAGAATTGCAGACCTGGAAACTATATAATTTTTACTTACCAATATCACCCCAGTAAATTTAACAATAAAAAAAAATATAGCATATAATCTTTTGTGTCAGGCTTCATTCACTCAGCATATTCTTGAGACTCATCCATGCTACTGGGTTTATCATTAAGACATTCTTTTATGGATGATTTATATTTCATTGTATGGATATACCACAATTTGTATATCCATTCAGGTGTGGCCATTGGGGTTGTATTTAGTTTTCGGGTATTACGAATAAAGCTGGTATGAACATTCACATTTTTTTGTGGACAGATGTTTTCATTTTGCTTGGCTAAATTGCTTCAAGTGGAATTGCTGGGTCCCATAGTAAGTATATGTTTAAATTTATAAAGGAACTGTTGAAAAGTTTCCCATGGTGGTTATACCACTTTATCGGCATACCTTGGAGATATTGTGGGTTCAGTTCCAGACCACCACAATAAAGCAAGTATCACAATAAAGTGAGCTGTACTATTTTGCTGGTGGGGAATCTTGCATTTAAGTTTTAAAAAACACAAAATCTGTGAAGCACAATAAAGCATAGTGTCATAAAATGAAGTATGGCTGTATATTCCAACTAGCAATGCTTGAGAGTTCCAGGTGATTCACATTCTCACACTTGGAATTGTTAGCCTTTTAATTTTAGCCACTCTAAAATATGTAAGGTAATACCTCACTATGGTTTTAATAAGTATTTCCCTATTACGCAATTATGTTGAGTGTTTGTTCATGTACTTATCAGCATATCTTCTTTTGTAAAGTATCTGTTTAAACCTTTTACACTATTTTTTTTAACCTTATTACTAGGTACATGAGTTCTTTATAAATTCTGGATACAAGTCCATTGTTAGATACAAAATTTTGAGACTGCTCTCCTGTCTTTGCTTTGACTTTTTATTTCCTTAATGATTGGAAGTTTTTAACTTTGATAAAGTCAAGTATATCAATTTTTTCTTGTTATTAGGATTTTTGTGTTCCTATCTAGAAAATCTTTGCCTATCCCAAGATAAAAAAAATTTTCTTCTGCAGTTTTCATTTCCACTTATTCATAGGATACTCTGTTCCAGCATCATTGTTGAAAAGACTATTTTGTCACTGAATTACTTTTGTGCCTTTGTGAACCTTAATTGACTATTTGTAAGTGGTTATTCCAGGACTATATTTTGTTCCATTGATCTGTGTTTTCCTTATGCCAATACCACACTATCTTGATGACTAGTATTATGTAAGTCTTGAAATCTAGTAGTAAAGTCCTGCAATAATAGTCATAATTCATAGACAACATAATCATCCATATAGAAAATCCACTAGAACCTACAAAAAAGCCACTAGAACTACTAAATGAGTTTAGCAAGGTTGTAGAATATCAAAATATAAAAATCAATTGTATTTTTATATATTTGCATGAAGAATCATAAATTGAAAAAAAGTTAATGCCATTTATAGTACAATCTGACATCTTTTTTCAGGTAAATCTGACAAAAGATGTGGAAACTGAAAACCTCAAAACATTGCTGAGAGAAATTAAAGACCTAATAAATAGAAGGAGATACCATGTTGATGAGTCTGAAGACTGAGTATCATTGAGATGTCTGTTCTCCCCAAATTGATATACAGATTTCATGCAACCCCAATCAAAATCCCAGCAGGCTTTTTTGTAGAAATAGATAAGCTGATACTAAAATTTAGATGGATATACAGAGAACCAAGAATAGCCAAAATAACTGAAAAAGAACAAACTTGGAAGAGTAACACTACCAATTACAAGACTTATTATAAAGCTACAATAATGAAGGCAGCATGGTATTCATATAAAAATAAACAAATAGATCAATGATACAGATGGTATATGCAGTCTAGACATCAATTTGTAAGTATATGGATAGCTGATTTTTGACAAAGGTGCAAAAAAAATCCAATGGAAAAAGAAGTTTTTTCAACAAATGGTGCTGGAACAACTGGACATATGTACAAAATGGAAACTGGACCTCTACCCCACATTATTTAAGAATTAAATCAAAATTAATCATAGACTTAAATGTTAATCCTAAAACTATAAAACTTCCAGAGGAAAATATAAGAGAAAACCTTTGTGACCTTGGGCTGGGCAAATAATTCTTAGATATAAACACCAAAAAGCACACATGCACAAAGGAATTTTGAAAGTTAAAGACTTCTGCTCTTCAAAAGATTCCAAGAAAATAAAAAGACTGGCTCAAACTGAGAAAAATATTTAAAAAGCATCAAACTGAGAAAAATATTTAAAAAGCATATATATATATATATATACACCCAATAAAAGACTGGGAGAAAAGTATCTGCAAAGCATATACCTGATAAAATACTTGTATCCAGAATATATAAAGAGCTCTCAAAATATATGATTCACTTAAAAAAAGGCAACTTAAGGCAAACACATGAAAAGATGCTCAATATCATTAGTCATTGGGGAAAAGCAAATTAAAACTATAATAAGATACCACTATACACACACCAATTATAATTGCTAAAATTAAAAAGACTGACCATACCAAATGTAGGTTAAGATTGAGAAACACCAAAACTTTCATACACTATGGGTAGGAATTAAAAAGGTAAAATCACTTAAAAAATTTTGGCATTTTCTTAAAAAATAAAACATGTGCCTACCATATGATCCAACCATTTCACGCCTAAGTATTTATCTAAGAGAAAAGGAAACAAAGCCTTGTATTTCAGTGCTCATAGCAGCTTTATTTATAATAGCCAAGAACTGAAAACTCAAATGTCTATCAACAAGCAAACGGATAAACAAATGGACAAAACCATACAGTGAAACACTACTGTGCAATATAAAAGAATAAACCATTGATACAGGCAACAAAGTAAATGAATCTCAAAATAATTATGCTGAGTGGAAAAAGCCAAACAGAGGAGAGATGTAAGATGGTGGAGTTAGGCAAACACCTACTTTGTCCGTGAACATGTTAAAATTACAACTGAGTTACTGAACAACCAACATGGAGAATCAGCTGAAGTCTAGCTGAACAGAAGCTTTATAATTAAGGATACAAAAAAGAGGAGGCCACAGCAAGACTGGTAGGAGGGGTGCAGATGCAAAAGGAGTAAAAACTTTGGAGCCAGTAGAGAATCAGGAAGAATATCTCACACGGGAGCTTTCACCCAAAGGAGTGAGGGAACACAGCCCCATACCAGGCTCCCTAGCCCTAAGCACTGGTACTGGGAAGAGGAGCCCCACAACATAACATCTGACTGAAAAACAGTGGGGACTCCCAATCATTGGGTTTGGAAGGAAGGCTCCAAGAAACCAGACATCCTCTTAAAGAGTCTGCACAGACTCAGTCACTCACAGGTACTCACTCTGGGCTTCAGCAGAAGGACAGTGACTCAGGGTGTTGGAGGCATACGGGGAGGGGGGCAGACTGAAGTGTGTGGCTTTAGAGCGAGTGCTGGAGGACAGCTGCCTTTTTTCCTAGGTGAGCCCTCCTCCCAGGCAGCTAGCTGGTGGGCACCATCCTTCCTTTGTTGCGCCTGCCCCCCACACACGGCCACATCTGAACCTGATTGGTCTGTTGGGCTTTACTCACTCCACCCTGCTGACTCACTGGGACGCCACTTCACCCAACTCCCCCAATGCTAGAGGCACTTTCTCAGGTGAGCAGCCAGCTCCGCCCGCATTGCAATCTTCCTTGGAAAACTAAGTCCTCAGGCTCCAGGCAGGCAGTAACCAGCATAGGTGTTCTCTGAGACTTACTGAGCAGCTGTACTGGCACAGCACTGGCATCAAACCAGAATCTACAGGAGTACCCAGCGCAGGTGGCCAGGGAGACTGTGCCAGGGCCCCACAGAGCACCTACTACATAAGGCTATCCAGCAATACTAGGAGATGTAGCAGATCTACCTAAAACATAGAAACAAATACAGATAGGTATCCAAAATGGGGAAATCAAAAAATACCTCCCAATTAAAGAGCAGCAGAAAAATTCAGAAGTTAAACAAGATGGAGGCCAGCAACCTATCAGATACAGAGCTCAAAACGATGATTTTTTAAGGATGCTCAAGCAACTTAGTGAAAACTTCAACAGAGAAATAGCAAGTATAAAGAAGCTCATAGAAACCATAAAAAAGGACCAATCATAAGTGAAAAGTATTATAACTGAAATTCAGAATGCAATAGAAGGAATCACCAGCACACTAGATGGAGGAGAGGATCAAATTAGTGAATTGGAAGGTAAGGTAGCAGGAAATAATCCAGTAAGAACAACAAAAAGAAAACCCCAAAAATGAGGATAGTTTAAGGGGCCTCTGGGACGACATCAAGCTCAACATTCGCATCACAGGAGTACCAAAAGGAGAAGAGAGAAAGCAAGGAATTGAGAACCTATTTGAAGAAATAATGACTGAAAACTCCCTTAACCTAGTGAAGGAAACAGACATAAAAGCCTAGGAAGCACAGAGAGTCCCAAATAAGATAAACTCAAACAGGCCCCCACCAAGACACATTATAATTAAAATGGCAAAGGTTAAAGACAGAGAATATCAAAAGCAGCAAGGGAGCTCCCATAAGACTATCAGCTGATTTCTCAACAGAAACTTTGTAGGCAAGAAGGGAGTAGCAGAAAATATTCAATGTGATGAAAAGCGAAGACCTACAACCAAGATTACTCTACCCAGCAAGGCTGTCTTTCAAAATCGAAGGAAAAATAAAGAGCTTTTCAGACAAGAAAAAGCTAAAGGAGTTCATCACCACCAAACCAGTAGTACAAGGAATGTTAAGAGATTGGGGTGGGGGTGAGGAGCAAAATTATGAACAATAAAAATGGCAATAGGTACACCTCAACAATTACTGTCTACTTAAATTAATTAAAAACTCCAATCGAAAGACATGAAGGGTATTTGCACTGAGTGGAGTGTCAAACAGAGGAAGACAGATACAAGCTGACTTTGCTTATAGGTGAAATCCAAAGAAGAAAATAAGTAAGTGGAACAGGAATAGGTTCACAGATATAGAGAACATCTGGTTTGTTGCCAGATGGGAGGAAGGTTTGGGGAGAGGGTGAAATAAGGGGAAGAAATTGGGAAGTTCAGTTTGGAGGTTAGAAAGAAATAGTTATAGGGACAAGGATATAACATGGGATTAGTCAATAATGTTGCAGTAACTATGGGTGGCATCAGAGGGGTACTAGACCTGTTGGGGTGATAGGAGGAGGGTGGGAGGGGTAGGTGAAAAAGGGAAAGAAATCAAGAAGTACACAAAAAGAGTCACAGGGATGTAAATGCAGCACAGGGTATATATATAGTCAATAACATTGTAATAACTATATATGGTGTCAGATGGAAACCAGATGTATTGGAATAAGGATTTTGTAAGTTTATATAAGTGTCTCATCACTATGCTGTACACCTAAAACCAATATAATACTGTATGTCAAATGAAAGTGAAAAATAAAAATAAATGGGAAAAAAATGAAAAAAAGAATAAGACAAACAGAAAAGCACAAGCAACAAAAGAAAACAGTTAAATTGGTCTTCATAAAAACTAAAAACATTTTGCAAAGAATATTAACAAAAAAGTGAAAATCTATAAAATCTATAAAATACAAGAAAATATTTGCAGGGAGTTCCCTGACGGTGTAGTGGCTTAAGGCTTCGGCGCTGGCGCTGTCAGCACTGTGGCCTGGGTTCGATTCCCAGTCAGGGAGCTACCCACATACCAAAAAAAAAAAAAGAAAATATTTGCAAATCATACTCATATCTGACAAAGATTTAATATTCAGAATACATAAAGAACTCTTACAACTCAACAAAAAGAACTCAATTCAAAATTGAACTAAGGACTCAGACAGTTCTCCAAAGAAGAGGTATAAAAACTCAATAAGCACATGAAAAAATCCGCAACATCATTGTTCATTAGGGAGATACAAATCAAAACCATAATGAGATACCCACTGGATGACTATTTAAAAAAAAGGCAAAGAAAAAATAACAAGTGGCAGCAAGAATGTGGAGAAATTGGAATATTTATACATTGCTGGTAGCAATGTAAAATGGTTCACTGCTGTGGAAAACAGTTTGATGATTTCTAAAAAAATGAAACATACAATTATTATATGACCCAGCAATTCCACTTCTGGGCATATGCCCAAAAGAACTGAAAACAGGGACTCAGGCAAACACTTGTATGCCATTGTTCACTGCAGCATTATTCACAATAGCCAAAAAGTGAAAACAACCCAAGTGTCCATCAAAAGATGAGTGGACAAACAAAATGTGATATAGTAATACAATGGAATGTTGTTCAGCCATAAAAAAGGAATGAAGTACTAAAACATGCTGCAGTGTAGATGAATCTTGAAAACATTAAGCCAAGTGAAATGAAACACACAGAAGGACAAATACTGTATGATTTCACCTATATATCTATAATAGGAAAATCTGTAGAAATAAATGTAGGTTAGAGGTTACCAAGGGCTGGCGGGATGTGGAATGGGGAGATATTGATTCAAGGGTACAGAGTTTTCATTTGAAGTGATGAAAAACCTTTGGAAAAAGATAGCAGTGATGGTTGTAAAACATTGTGAATGTACGTAAGGCTACTGAATTGTACACTTAAAATGGTTAAAATGGCAAAATTTATGTTATGTATATTTTATACTACTTAAAATTTTTTATAAGTCATATAACCTATTCTGTAAGTATCATGAAATTCCAGCTAGCTTTCTGTCCTTTTAGATAGTAAAGTTTTTGCATGACAGTTCATTCAAAGCCATATTTTAGTAGCAGGACAATTAATCTTCTGATGAGAATCAGGTAGGTGAATTTTCCACTACAGCTAAACACACAGCCAAGCAGAATTCCTACCCATAGGACAATGTTCCATAGAAGGACCTTGTTATTGAGTTCACTAAATTCTTAAATCCTGTTTATGCAAGAGCAGAGATGCCTATACAATATTTCTAGCTAATCCACATGTCCTGAATAATACTTTTTTCACCATGAAAAGTTAATTATGTTCATAACTGTAGAATCTGGGTGATGGGTATATAAGAGTTTGTTTTATTACTCTCAGCTTTTACGTTTGTATATTACAAAAAAACAGTAACATTTAGAAATCATTTATAGCATCCATTATGTTAGTTAACAAACCTCACTTAGGTGCTGAGTGATTACAAAAATAATTGAAGTGTTCACAGAAGCCTATGTAGTGAAGGTTCTGATTTTAGTCTTTCAAATGCCACTACTCCAGAGTATGTATTATTCCCTATTAGTACTTCAGATGTTAACTAGCCATCCTTAGAGTATACAATAAAATACATATACATACCACACTATTTCATAGGAAGTATTTTAAAATACATTTCATAACACCCAAAACATACTTCTATCATAGATTTCGTGTTCAATTGCTTTTTTTAAGTCTCTGCCCCAGATACTTCTTTTGATCAGGGACCATGTTCTATTCATCCTTGATTTCCCCTCTCCTACTTGAGTTCTAGACACAGGGTTTGTGTTCACTAAGTTCAGTTCCACTGATATTTACAGAGCACTACCGTCTATTTGTCAGGCACTATTTTTAGTTCTGAGAATATAGCTCTTACCAAAAATGACAAAAGTTGTTCACATGGGGCTTACATTTTAGTAGAATGCAGTTGAAGTGAATGATGAGGTTGGACTATTCGATTTTTAAAACATCCTTCCAGCAAATACTCTCTGTAACACAAACTATGCCTACTGTCATGGCTATACAAGTCCCCATGCTTTGGGGAGTTTCTCTCAATTCCAAAATAAAAGGTAACCAAGTCAATAGTGCCATAACACAGGGCTGGTGGGAGGAGTGCTGCCCAATAGCACTTTAAAGACTAGAAGCTCATGCATCCATAATTTCCTAATTTTCTTATCTGAATTGGTGAACTGGTCTACCACCATAATATAGGACTATACAGTATCATTTATCTTCCCCTAACACATAAGTAACAACAGATTTTTCCTTTAAAATAAGAGGATATATGAAAACATCCAGTAAATTACATGAGTTACATACAATTAACTCTTTTTTCTACGTTTTCTGGTTATCTCTGGGCCAACAGTTGTCAGACTGGGACCCCAGATCCCTAAGGGGCTCACAAAGGTAGTAATGTGAATCTTTAAGTTAATTTTAAATATTTTTAATAATCTAACAAATCATACAATTAAAGTCCATAAGATTCTACCCACTAAATATCACCATCTCAATAGTTTATTCTTTAATAGAAGACATTAAAATATTTTAAATTTTTATGGGGTTATAAAAGGAGTATAAATAACCTGATAAATTTGGGAACCACTGCTTCAGAACCACTGCTTCAGAACTTGGCAAACTTGTTAGCTAATTAAATTTATATCAGAGTATTACAATATACTTTAGTATGGAGAGCAATCAACACTTTGTATCTGAGTTCCTAGACTCTCATTTGGTACTAACAGTTAACTTCTATAGGGTCTAATTGATGACTATTGCTGATATTACCCACAAAAAGAATGTGTTTTGGATAAAGTAGGACTACTCACAGCTTCCATTTCACAACATTCTGAAATTAGCAAATGATCTATTGTATACAGTGCTAAAGCCACGAAGACTTCTACTTGAGTAATCACAAAAATAACGCCAAAGTAATTGACTAGCTCTTATGATACCTATCTAATTTTAAAGAAGTCACATTGATGATACTACATTCTTTTCACTTTAAATTCTCAAACACCTTTCAGTTTAAATATTATGTTTAGAATTAAGCATATCTAAGTTTCAAATTACTTCAATGTAAGTTTTAAATCATATGCATTATGAAGAAGTGCATATAAAATTAATTGTAGGCATTCAAGTTTACACATAAATTGAACATATACTATATATAAGTCATAAGTTTAGTTACCAAGCTAAAATGCTGAATGAAGGGAAGAGCACTCACTTAAGAGAAGTAGAGAATAAGAGCTCTAAATCATTGATTATGAAAAGGCAAAAGCAGGTCTTTACTGTCCAGAGTTTAAGAAAATTGGGAATTCATTGTAGTTCATAGCACTAATTTTCCAGCTTTCAACCATGACTTTTTGATAATCATCCATTTCATACTCAAATGAACAAATAAACTAATGGCAGCAAAGATTTTTTTTTTAACTAACTTTTAAAGAATAATAGTAATTCTTAAGGATTACTATGTGCCAGGCACTATTTAACAGTAACCCTATAGCTAACTATGATGTCCATTTTACAGACCTGGAAACCTTACAGAGGGATTAACTATGCCCGAATTCACATGCAGAGCCAATTGGCTCTTAATTGCTATAATATACTGTCTCTCAGTATATTAGGGTAAAATATCCTCATCAGCTGTATTGTGATTTTTTTGAGCACCTGCAATTTTTAAAAAAGTCTAAGATAAACAAAAATGTTGACTCTCAGATGAAAGCAGCAAACAAGACTTTAAACTCTCATTTGAATCCAGAAAAATACAACCAATTTTGCAAATTCACAAAAAGCAGATTACCTGAAAATTTTTACACAAATTTGGCTAGTGATGGGAAATTTTTTAAAGTGTTTTGTGGAATCTTTTTAAAATACTATACTTTCTAAAATTATTTCTGATTCTTGAATGGTTTTGGCTGTAAGGAAAATATTGACATACATGTGATATTTTCTGTTATTCTATATAGCCATTAAAAATGTTAATATGAATCTAAATTTGTCGATATGGAACGCTTCATATGATATGCTAAATAAAAAGATCAATAAAAATGGCATATATAAGATTCTAAATTTATTTTGTAAAAAAGTCTTGAGCTTAAATTTATGATAATTTAAATTTTAAATCTTTTTATAATCTGAATTTTTTTCCTTTCACAGAATTTATGTTGCTTACTTTTATAAATATTTTATAAAAATAAAGCTATTTTAATTTAATAAACCCTCATTAATCAAATAGTTTAACAAAATATTTTATTTTGTACTAGAGACAAAAAAGTTGCAATTGCTTCTAGAAAATTCTCCAGTTTGGCTTTCAAGTAGCAGTGAAATTATTTTATTTAAATTATTCTCTAAACCAGAAAAACTATTATACTAATACCATAGTCTTATAAAGACTGATCCTCTCCTCTCATAAATTACAGAGACAAAGCAAGACAGCAAATGGCAAAAATAACCTACTAATTAAATTTGATTATGCCTTGAATTTCCCAAATGTGTTCTTTTCTTCAAAAAGTACATACTTGATAAAATTGTTTCTCCTCGTCTGGGTAGTTCCAAGTAGCAAAAGGAAAAAACAACCATGGTTAACATTTTTAGATTTTGAGCACCCTCATACAGTCAAAATTAAAACTTTTAAAAGTTATTCTTTTGAGCTTTTCCTTCTTAGTACTATACAGTTTACGTGCTGTTAAAGATGTACTAGGAGATTCTGTATCTATTTTCTGGTTCCAGAAAGAGGCATGTCAGCACATGCCAAAAGTAAGCATGTCCTCAAAGATTACATAATAACATTTCAGAGGAAGGAGAAAGAACAAATATTTTAGTAATAAGAACTCTAGAAATCTTAAAATATGCCTAGTTCTATCATTTCCATTAAAAGAAGGGGGCTCTGCAACTATATGATCAACAATTCAATTCAATCAGCTTTGGGTGACAACCTCTGTGCAAGATATTTTAGATGAGTGGAGTGTTTAAAGAGACAAAACAGATCCATCTTGAAAGATTTTACAATCTAATAGAAAAAAATATTTTAAATAAGCAAAATAACCTGCTTGTGCAGTGTGACAGAGCATATTTTAAACTTAACAGGTAAATATAAGCTCCTTATAAAATAGGTAAATTTTTTAAATGGAAGGGAGAGGTTAAGGCCAGCTCAACCTTTAACTCATGATGCATTGCATAGCCAAAGAGATTTAAGCGAAATGTTCACGTTTTAACAAAGTACATTATATTTTACAGTTCTTGGCAAAAAGATAATAAAAGAGACTTTAGGGATACATAATTTCATGCTTGCTTCAGCAGCACATATACTAAAAAAAGATACATAATTTCAAAGATAATTAAGTCCTAAATGTTTACTTACCTTTAAAAAAATTCCTTTAAAAAAGTTAATGTCTGCCTCATAGAGACATTATTCACTCCAGTAACTCATTGAGCGTATCTGATTACCCTGCACTCTGGCTAGAGACGAAGAACTGCACGCTTACTACTTGAATAATTTAGCCAGCAAAGGGGAGAAAATACTCCTCAAAAAACGAAAGTGGGGAGGGAGAAAAGGACAATGGATAGGTCAGTACACCAATTCAGAGAAAGCCTAAACCACTCATGTGATCCACAAAATTATCGGAGGCAGTTCATCTTTCCCACTACAGAAACCAGGGAGATAAGCAGTCTAGAAGCAAAGGCGCTTTTTCCCCCCTACCTTCAACCTTTCAGAGTCCAATGATTCAAAGACAAACAAAAGCATGCTGGATCGTATGTTTCCCAACTCTAACATAAAGCAACTATTATTTAACCAACTGGTCAAAGTTAAGCACCTAACAAACTCTATAAGCAGAAGAAATAATTGTGTAAGTAAGAAGCTTAATCCGACAAATAAATAGAATTTAACAGAGATGAATCAATTATTTCAAAAGACAAAAATGACTAACAATCATATAGAATGGAAACATAAAAGGAAACGAATATTGAAATAATTTCTCCCTAAAAAAAAATTTTTTTTTTGTAGTATGTGGGTAGTTCCCTGGCTGGGAATCGAACCCAGGCCTCAGCGTTGACAGCACCAGCGCCGAAGCCTTAAGCCACTACACCACCAGGGAACTCCCCTAAAAATTATTTTTTATTTCAACATATTTACTTCAGACAATATAAAAAGAACATGTTTGCATCTGTACACACACCTTTTTTCAAGAATAAATGATTCCTCAAGTAACATAGCAAGGTGGAGGACATGCCAATGTTCTCCTTCCACTTAAAATCTCAAAATGTCAGAAAATTTCTTTTTCTTAGACTACTTCTATAAAAGCTCAGAAAAGCAACAACAAAAAAGCATGCCATTAGCAGTCAAAATCACAAATACCCAAAAGATGGAACTGGTTGTCACCTCTAAAGTTTACAGCAATTCACAGAAAACATATAAATGGCCAGTAAGCCCAACTAAGATGCTCCTCCTTTCTAGGAACAAGAGAAATGTAAATTAAAGTCATGTAATGTAATTTTATCCAGCAGATTAACAAAATAATAAAAATAATGATAATAGTTTGGCAAGGATTTGGAAAGAAGCAACTCTTTTACTGTTGGTGAGAAAGTAAGTTTACAGTCTTTTTAAAAGGTAATTTGTTGATAACCACCAACATACAAAGTATACATGAGGGCTGTCCAAAAAAAATCCAGGCATAAGTGCCTCTGTTTTTCATATTACATTGCTGGATACTTTCCAGACCACCCTCCTATATCATTTGATCCTGTACTTTCACTTCTAGGACTCAACCCTAAAGGAAGTATTTGTTCACATATGTTCATGTGTGTTCAGTGTTGTATCTCTTTTAAACTGGGGAAAATGGGAAACAATTTAAATGATCAATGATAGTGGGATGGTTAAGTTAATTATGCCTCCTCCATACTATGAAATATCATTCAGGATGAAAAAGCATCTATATGAAAGACAGCTCCTTCTCTCCCCAGCCCCATCATATTGTTAGTGGGGGAAAAGAAGCAAGTTAACAGAATAGATCATATTATTCCTCCAAAATCCTAGCTTATCTGAAGTATTACCATCAGACTGTAACATCCATGACCTCTCTTTGTGGCAGTCACTTCCCTAGCTCTCTCTGTCAATTCCCCTAATTCACAGAAAAACTTACCATCTAAGTTTTTCTCCAACTATTGTAGTGATCATTCATGAAGATTTCAGTATCAGTATATTCCCAGTTCCTTCACTTTCTTCTAAAGAAGTCTTTTCTTCCATCCAGCTATAGTGATCTATTCCCATGATCATACCCCTAAACCTAGTCATGTCCCATAACTAAACCACCTCCCAGTCTCACTTTTAAGCTTCTCATATTTAGACCACTGCTTCCTGCCTTTCCAGCTTTACTTGTATGCTAGTGGCCCTACTTACACAATTCATCACCATCAGAACTTCTAGTCCATTGACCATATGACTTTCTCTTTCCATCATATACCCCATCCCCTCCTAAAATAACCATGGTCCAAAACTATAACAATTTCTTTGTATACACCTTCAAGTCTACTGCATCTCTCCCTCTGACATTCTTCTGGCAAAATCCTACCCCTGGTTAAACCCAACACATTGCTTACTCCGAAAGTGTTCAAATTGGTCATTTCCATTCTTGATCCATCAGGCAGAGACTGCTAGAAGCCTACCCAGTATCCATTCTCTCCTTTCTTAATACGAGAACCCTGATGTTACTTAAGAAGTTAATGTGTCCAGCTAAAACATTCCGCTTGCCCAGCCTCTCAGGCAGCTAGACGAAGTCTGTGACACTGGACTGTAAAATGAATTCACTGGGCAAGGCTTTGGAGAAAGATCTTTAAAAGGACCTAATTCAGCTGACATGTGCTCTTTTGCCTTCTGTTCAGATGTCATTCTAGAGAAGGATCAACCAACCTACACCATAATTAGACAGGCACACTTGAAACAGAAAGACAAAAAGAGCCTGAATCCCTGATGCCATGGAGCTGCCCTATCAGTTCTAGACTGCCTACCTCCAGTTTTTTTGTTCTTTGTTGTTACTTGAGAAAAATAAAACTACTAATTTGTTTGAGCCATTATTTGTGGGTTTCTACTACTTGCAGTAAATACAATTTGTAACTCCCAGGTTCATTCCATTTTATTCCCCACACAGCAACCAGAGACCTTATTGGCCAGATCATATTATTAGCTTCCCATCACTTTTAAAATAAATTTAGGCTCCTTACTAGGTCAATTAGGCCTTCTTTGGTCTGGCCCTTCTCTGTCTCCCAGCTCACGTCCTACCAAATCCGCACACCATCCCTTCCATCCACCATTTGTACATTCAGCTCCAGCCACATTGTTCCTTGAACGACCAAACTTGTTTGTTTCAGGGCCTTTGTATTCGCTGCTCCCTTTGCCTGGAATGCTCTTTCCTCATACCTTTACTTGGTTTGCTTCCTCATTTCTTTCAGGTCACAACTCAAATGTTGCCTTCTCTGAGACGTTCCCTGATGACTATCTAAAACGGTCTTTTTGTGTCTCCTCAGGTTTCCCTTCCACTCCCCTAACTCTTCTTATCCTGCTTTATCAGTATGTGGTAAATATATGTTTGCTTATTTATTGTCTGTCTCCCCCTCTAGAATGGAATCTCCCTGAGGACAAGAACTTTGGGTATCTTCTTCAGCACCATATCCCCAGTACTTGGCACACAGGAGGGACACAATGAATAAATGAATACATACCATGACCTCATTTATACTGAAAAAGACTAAAGTGTGTGCGTGCATGCGTGTTAGCAGATAAAGGATCTAGTATATACACTGAACTGGTGACACCAGTTACCTCTGCAGGAGAGTGGGAAATAGAAGAACTATTACATTCCTCTCTGCATATTCCTGTTATTTTTCTTATTTAAAAAAGACAACTATAACACATGGCAGGAAGAAAATTTTTAACATATTTAGAAATAAAAATCTATTCATAGAATCATAAAATTTAGAAACTCATAGTTATCTCGGTAAGCATAACACTACCCCATAGGTAGGATAATCATGATTATTAAGTAAACATCTTTTAAAAGAACTAGAAATAGGGGAATAAAATTTCTTGTTAACTTTTTATAGCCCTTCTAAAGTTTTTACTACCACTTATACAAAATAATAAAGTATACTAAATAAAATATATTAGTAAAATGTTATAAATCAGATTAGTAATGATGAATTCTATAGAGTTAATTCCTATTTACCATCTCCTGCTCAGTAGCAACTTTCAAAGACCTTCCTTCCCTAAAGATTTATCTAGATAATTATATATTTACTTTGTTTTGTTTCAGAAAATATGCATTCCGAGAGACATCTTTTTTTCTATCAAGTTCTCCATACAAACATTTAGTGCCTTTTAATTTTTTATAACTCTATTGAGGTATATTTTACATATTATATAATTCCTCCATTTCAAGTATGTAATTTAATAATTTTTAGTAAATTTACTACATTATGGAACACACCTTAAAATCAGCTTTAGAAATCTTCACTGCTACAATAACATCATTCAAAGCCATTTACTGTTAATCCCCATTCCCACCCCCTACTCTAATCAACCATGAATCTACTGTTTGCCTCTATACATTTATCTATTCTGAACATTTTCTATAAGTGGTGTCATACAATATGTGGTCTCTTGTATCTGGCTTCTTTCACTTAGCATCTTTTTGAGGTTCATCCATGTGGTAGCATGTACTAGTGGTTCATTCCTTTTAATTCCTAAATAGTATTCCAATGTATGGATGTGCTATAATAGTGACTTCTGATTTTATGACTTGAATTTCCAATTTCCAAGTTGTACAATGGATGCAGGATAACTTGGATACTTGGAATGTGGGGGAGAGGGACCTATAGCTACCTTTTTTTTTAACCCAAATGACATAGGTGTTTTTCAAATCCAATCCAGTTCATACAGAATTAGATTGTCACAGGTTTATTTAACAACCTTATACCATCAGTCCCTTTTAAAACTATTTTCCTGTTCCCCGCTCCTAAGAATAATAAAAGTACAGTTTCTTCTCTCTCCCAAGGCTTATAAACACCTCTAATCTTACTATGCCTTCTGCTTTACCTCCTTTTTCTACCTTCAAGTCCTTGTTTTCTCTTTATCTTCAAACTGATAGTTTTAAAATTTCCATATTCTTCAAGTTCTGAAAAGGTATATGAGTATTAGAACTAAGTATCAGCACATTCAGGAATTTTATTTAAGAGAAGTCTGTGGTTCTTTTGATGTGGTCCCTGAAAACTCCAAGAAAGTAACAAACAAAAAATCTCATGATACCAGTGTAAAAGGAGCATGAGGACCCAAGTCAACATTTGACACCCTCCTTTAAAAAGTGTCAAAGAATGTATAATAAGTACAGTTTTCTATTATCTTTTCTCTATAACATGACTTTGTTAAAAAACACACACACATGACCTTGTTAATACTGACTTTTTCATTCAGTATAAAATGCTACAATGATGTTATTGTCTCACCTTTGTTTTATGAAGATGTCTGGTTCAGATTAAGTGGGTTACTTACCTTTATAAAATATTAAATATCCACATGTAGAATAATTACCTGATCATTTATGAAGGTGGGTAAGGAATGGGGCTTCAGGAAGGGGGGCTGGGGAAGGAGGATACAATTCTTAGAACATACTTCTTATTATCAGCCTTTTGAAGTTTCCATTCTCTGAGTCCCAGACAATTAGCTTGAAATCATCAAAAAATAAGAAAATGTGGATACAGCTAAAAGCTTTCCCAAAGGTAAACGTCCTCCAGGAAATTATTCTGCTACCCCCTTACTAGCATAAGTTGCAGTTCTTCTGGAGTGCTTAACAGAGTGAAAGCAATAAAAGATAATACCAGTTACATACATGTAATTAGAAGAACCTTGAAAGATAAGGAAAAATAATATAAGCTATTATTATTAAAGCTTAAGTGTTAGCTTTTAGCTAACATCTAAATGCCAAGAACACCTCTCTTGGTGGCCAGTTATTGTAGCAAGTGTGTGATAGGCACTATGAGCTACATTTTCATCTTTGAAAGGACAGATTAAAAGGGGTTCTTAGTTCAGGTTTACTCCACTTTCATTATAGCTATAGAATCTAACTGCCAATATAAGGTAGTGTGGACAAAGACAGGCTCTGTGTTGTAAATCTTATAAACCCCTAGGTAAATCAGAACTCCCACTAAGTTTTCTTTGATGTCATTATTTCAATTTACCTTAAGAAAATGAATGGCATAATAATATGTATACTATACCTTTCTCAGGCTTTCATATTCCTCACGAAGTTCCCCAGGCTTGCTTAATTTGATTGGTGTTCTGAATATAAACTCTGGAAGAAAGGGAAAAGAAGATACTTTTTTAACAGGACTTTCTAGGAAGGAACTAACCCCTTGTTCTACTGCTATCCCCGCATTATAAACAATTAAAAACTGTGGTCATCTTAACTTGAAATTTCATTCATTTAACAAATATTAAAGGATATAAACCAGGCACAGTTCTAAGCACAGGCGAGAAGCACTGAACAAATAAAGTCCTTGCTGTCATGGACTTTACAATCTTGTGAAGGGAAACAGACAATAAACAAATAAATGCATGTATATGCATATAACAGACACAACTGGTGGTACTAAGTGGTATGGAGGAAAATAAAGTAACATATTAAAAAGACCTCAAGGAAAAACTGTATTTCAAGTTCTTTGTTCAATGTTACCAAGTTAACATTTTAAATGAGCTGAAATTTTATCCCTAATACTGTATCTTTCTATTTATTTTCAACATTGCCAAGAGAGCATTTTCCTGAATACAACCTGTAAATATTTTCAGTATATAATCTGATATTTTTATCCTCAAAGTCTTCAGTGGTTTTGATCTGCCTACAGAATAAAGTAAAAACTCTTCAACATGTCATTCAAGGTTCTCCAGAGACTAAGCATAACTATTACCTTTTGAAAGCACTGTATCTCTAGTTACAATATATGTATCATATTTTTAAGACTCTTATGCTATTTTCTCAGCTGAAATTCTGTTTTTCCCCATCTCTTTATATATTTTTAAATCTGAGATATCCAGGCCCACAGAAGGCAAACAAGACATGTTGGTTATATAAACATATAAAAAATCCAAGTTAAGAACAGGAATAAAAGATAAGTCCGAAATGCTGTCAAAAACAAGGGGAAAGTATACACTTCTGTCTCCTTAAATGTACATGACATTTCTATACACCGCTATGTATATTTAGATCAAAACAGTATTTTGACTTACTAATAACTCTGTATCTCACTGAGGCTTATAAATATTTGTTTTAGAAAAGTAGGCTCCTCAAAAAGTTGACTTTTGTCCTTTTTCAGTTGTCTCAGGTATGTTAGAAAGATTCTTTATTTAGTATACCTGAAAAATGTGGAAGATACTTAGAAATACTGCACATAAGCAGATGCAGAAAACAGTGACTTAAAGGTCTACCAAGTAATAGAGAATTGTTAGGCCCTGGGTTTGGGAGATTAAACAATCCCTCACCTTCGCCCACTTAAAACAAAAGTCCTGATGACTATTTTAATCACATCCTTTAGGCCCACTTCCAACTATAGGCAAACAGTATTTCCCATTAGATGCTTTGAAAGAGAAAGGGAAGAAGGGAAGGAAAAGCAAACACTTAAGGCAAAAAATACCTTCAATTCATTTATGTTGAACCTATTATGTGTAAGATACTTCATATATATTTTCTCAGTGAAATTTCATAGAAACTTTATAAAGTAGGTATTATACACAATTTACAATAAGGAAAACGAGAGGTTAATGACTTGCTCAAGGCCACAGAATTTAGTACATGGCAAAACCAATAGTAAAGCATTAATAAGACTAAAGAGAGGAATTAGATAATGATTAAAAATGCTACCCATCAAGAAGATACAATAATCATGAAATTATATGAACATACATCACAGCAAAAACTAACATAAGGAGAAAATAATAAATCCAAAATAATGGTAAGAAAATTTAATATACTGTAATTAAAAACAGTTCAAGTAGATCAAAAGTTAGTAAAAATATAGATAAATTGAACAATATATGTATTCACTCAATGACCAGACTATATATTCCTCAAGGCAAACAAGGAACAATTAAAAATATAGTAGGTCACAAAGAAGTTTCAAAAAATTTCAAAGAATTCATATTATACAGACTTTGCTTTTGGATCCTAGCTATTTTCCAAGTCAAGTTTTCTAGCTACCTAACTGATTATTCTGGTTTACCCAGTATTATTTCTCAATAAATTCCTTTTCTATTTAAATTTTCCAGAGTAGATTTCTGCTGATAAAAACTAACAACTCTGGCTGATTCTGTTTTTTTATGTGGTACTATGGAATGACCAATAAGCCAAGCTCCAGTAAAACTGGCTAAGAAAAAAAGAGATAAGACAAATTAATTCTAAGAATAAAGAAGAAGACCAAAATATGAAATATTAAGGTGAGTTTAAATCTCCAGAGACTATTAAAACAATGCCATAAGGGATGACCACAAGGTCATTTTGCATTACTACAAGGATATCTGTAGATTAAATTGTCAGAATCAGATTGCTGGGGTAAAAGACCATATTCTTTTGTACAACCACGAAACCTGTACTGATTTACAGTCACCCCAGCAATGAATGAAAGTGGCATTTTCAACACAATGAATGTTGAAACTTTTTAGTTTTGCCAATCTAATAGGTGAAATTTTATATATTACAGTTATTTTATGAGTAAAATTGAGTAATTTCATTTTTGAGGGATTTGCATTTTCTGACATGAAACATACATTAATTTCCTTTACTCCCACTGAGTTAACTTTTTCTCTCTACATAAGGGAAATTATTAGCCTTATGTTACTTGAATAGTGATACTTTTCCTAGTTTATCATTTGCTTACAGGGTTATTTTTATGTAATTATATTAATTAAACTTCTCTTTTAAGGATTCTGCATTTTGTATCATATTTGGAAAGACCTTCCTCAGGCCAAGATGTAATAATCAATTCTATCATAATTTCTTCTGATACAAAGTATAAGATTCTTCTCATATCAATAAAAATTCACAATCTTTATCTTTACTTGGGGAGCAACATAAGGAGTATAATATTACTTAGGCTTCTAAATAAGGCTACTTACTATCCAATACCATGGACCAAAACTATTTCAAAGATAGCTTGGCAGAAATGATTTTTATTTATGGTTGGAAAATTTGCTTCTTTAAAATGGTTCTTGTTGATATTTAGGATACAATGTCCAAAGAGCTTATCATCTCATTATATAGTGTAAATAATACAAAGTTAAAAGCTTGATCCCCAACTTAGGAGCTTCCAGAGCCTTTGATAAGCCAATCTCAACTTCCTCTCGTAAAATCAGAATACCTACCATGACAGATTTTTTTTTTTTTTTTTTAGCGGTGAAACAAAGAGATAGTTTATTGAAGAGAAAGTACACTCCAAAGAGGCAGGAATGGGCTTGAGCAGGAAAATGGCTCAAGAGCCCATGACATACTATTAAGAGGATCAAATGAGTGTAATGGGAGTGAAAATACTGTGTAAACTATTTCAGCCAGTACAGTGGCATGCAGTAGACTCTAATAACTATAAAATTGTCTCTGGTGTTAGTGAGATAAAGAACTTATGGTTTAGTCTGATTTATTTGTGACAATTTAGAAACAAAGATAATAATCCAATTGCTTTGGTACATGTATCAAACAAAAAGCTAAATTCACTTTGGGATATTTATTAAGAAATCTCAAAGTTCATATACAGAGGGTGCCAAAAAATGTCTACATATTTTAAGAAAGGAAAAAAACTATTAAAATTATTATACTCAATATGTACTGATAACAAAAGATGAATAAAAGTCGCATTCGACTTCTGCAATTACAAGAGGTGCTCACAGTGGTTACCATCAGCGTCCAGACACTTATAATCACAGCAAACTACTGCTTGAGCAACACTGACCAGTGTCCACTTGATTAACTGCATATGCCCTTTGAATTTCTTCCCAAAGTACCGCCAGTATAGTCTGTTTTCTACAGTACACCACATCTTTTAAGGTCCCCCATAGGTAGAAGTTAAGGGTGTTAAGTCAGGAGAATGTGGGACAAACTCAAATAACATTCTCAAATTTCAAATACCACTTCAAAATGGTGTCGCGCTCCTCAAACAACTGTTTCCGCCGTTTTCTTTGATTGTCCTGCCTGTTGCATGGTGAGGCTAGCATTCATTTGATTAATGCCATCTTTTGAGTGAGCATCATACTACACATTGCTACTGTAATTCAATTCAACTTCGAAAAGTAATACATACAAGGTTGGACCATTAATTTTGCGAACTCATCCTAGAAAAAGGACTACTACATACCTCATTGCTGAATATCACTACTGTTACTTTCGAAGTATTCCCCTTGGGAAGCTATGCACTGACATGAGCGCCTAGCCCACCGTCAAAGCAACTTTGGAACTCTTTTTCTGGAATGGCCATCGGAGCTGTCATCATTCCCAAAATCTGACAATTAAGTTCACGAACTTACCACCACCGCGTTTACATTGGCAGCACTGTACAACTTGGTAAGGTAAGGCCATTTCAGAAAAAGAGTCCCAAAATTGCTTTGAAAGGTGGACTAGGTGCTCATGTCTGTGCATAGCTTCTCAAGGGGAGTACTTCAAAGGTGATGGTAGTAATATCACCCTGAGGTATGAGATACGTAGCTCTTTTTCTAGGATAAGTTCACAAAATTAATGGTCCAACCTTGGAGATAACATCTCTTAAAACATGTATGCATTTTTTGGTATCCCCAATATAAGGCCAAGTAGGAACTTCAGATACTGACTGAAATCTTACTATGCCTTGACTTATTTGAAAGTAAAAGGAAATGGGCAAGGGTAGGCGTGGAGTACCAATTTATACTCATTAAATGTTGCCAAGGATGGAGCGGGGTAGGCAGAGCACAGAGGCTTCTTAGGGCAGTGAAAATACTCTATATATGATGATGGATATACGTCATTATACATTTGTGAAAATCCACAGAATGTACAACACCAAGAGTGAAACCTAAGGTTAACTATGGACTTTGGGTGAGTAAATCATTGTAGATTTATCCTACAATGTAGAATGGTAACAATTTTACCATTCTGGTGAATGATACTGATAATGGGGGAGGCTATGTATGTATGGGGGCAGGAAGTATATGGGAAATCTGTGTACCTTCCTCTCAATTTTGTTGTGAAACTAAAACTGCTCTAAAAATAAATTCTTATAAAAAATAATAAGCGGAGCAACAAGATGTCAAAAGAACCAGAAAAGGCCATACCACCCACCTTATTCCTTAGTCCAGAGGAGTTAGTCCCAACCCCACCAGTCCCTCCACCAGCTTCTACAGAGATTTTCGAGTGTTTCAGTACCACAGAATCAACACTACCCTTCCTTCACCTCACAGAAAAGAAATGCCAGTAACTACTTCAGGTGTCATTGCAGTGCTGAGTATCTTGATATCTGTAAATAAATCCAGTGGTTGAAGTACTTCCTTGGTATCTGTCCACTGATACTACTATGTTAAACAGCAAGAGAAACTCTAACAATATGATGCTTTAAGAATGACACACACCTGTGGCCAGTGACCTAAACTGAGTATTGCATTCAGTCTAATGTAAATTGTAGGAGCTGCTACACTTCCTTGAAGGTCCTTCCTAGAAAGGATTTTCTCTGGGGTGAGGTGACTGGTTATTAATAAAGGCAAACAAAGCAAACTATAAGACAAGCATTTTGCTAACTGTACCAAACTCTCAGGAATAAAGTGCCATTCGCTGTGAAAGCAGCCACAATCAACACAAAATTAGAAAAAGAACCTCACTAAACTGTATTGGTAAGATGCTATCCTAATAATTCTCAAATCCAAAGATAATCATCCATTGGTACCTGGCTGTGTTTGAGTTTCTACACATATTGGTCCATTTTCTTATCACTGCAGCAGAATGAAAAACAACTTGGGACTTACAGATCCTTATTTGAATACTCCCACTTACTCGTTATTTGTCTTTGGGCAAATAAAAAAATCTCGTTGGCTAATTTCCATATCTATCATGACCAGCAGCATTATTATGATAGCTGGCAGTTACACAGCACATTATGCCAGGCCCATTTCTAAGCACTTAATATTTATTAACTCATCTAATCTTCATAATGATCCAATGGGGAAATACAATTATCCCCATTCTGCGAATGAGGAAACGGAGACACAAAGTGTTTAACTTGCCCAAGGCTACACTGCTAGAAGTGAAAGAGCTATGATTTTAAACCCGGGCAATCTGGCTACAAGATCTGTGCTCTTACTCAAACAATTCTAAATAACAATGGGCAAAGGACATGAACAGGCAATTTATTTTTAAAAATTTCAGATGACTTAAAAACGTTAAAACATGTTCAATTTCACTCATATTTCAAGATATTAAAACCTTTTAAACCAAAATGCTTTTATGTATCAGCCTGGCATAGATAAAAAAAAAGTTTGATAAAAGGCAAGACTTAGCAAGGGCTTCATTTATCTTAAAGATGTATCATCATACACATGTACAAAGATGTACGAAGAATAGGCACTGCAAATCACTCAATACTAAAGACTGCAAACAACCCAATTGTCCTTCAATTAGAGACTGAATAAATGATCAGATAACCGGGATATCATGAATCTATTCCTATATTGTCTGTTTTTATTCCTGGCCCGGTTTCTTCATTTACCTGGTAATTTTTGTTAGAATGCCATTCATTGCACATGGAAAATGGTAGAGCAGGAGTATCCAACCTTCTGACTTCCCTGGACTACAGTGGAAGAATTGTCTTGGGCCACACATAAAATATACTAACACCAATGATAGCTGATTAGCTAAAAAAAAAAAAACAAAAAAAAAAAACCATGCATAATTTTTGTAATGTTTTAAGAAAGCTTACAAATTTGTGTTGCGCTGCATTCAAAGCCATCCTAGGCTACATGCAGCCCATGGGCCACGGGTTGGACTAGCTTACTGTTAAGGTTCTGGATGATACGCTATTCCTACAGAGGATTCAACATGTTCTCTGACAAGCAGAATGAGGGGAGATCACCTCCTAATCCAATCAGGAGCTGACTTAAGGCTGGCTGCAGTCTTTGTAAACTTTGTAATGCTCATTCTACCCTAGTTTGCACCCTCCAACTCTCCAACTGAGAGTTTGGGGGTGTGTACCAAACCTGCCTTCCTTCCTTAGAAGGTCTTGAACTTTTTTCTCCTTAACACTGAAGAACCGTTAAAAAGTGCTTTGCTTTTCAGTAGCTTTTTGTGAAGCCTCTTAGCCTTTTACCCTGCACAATTTAAGAATCAGCAAATATCTCGAGAAAAAAGCAGGCGGAGGGGGAAGCACCCCCTTTTCTCTGATATCCTGGCCTCTCAAGTTCTGGTTGCCTTGGCAGCCCTGAACTACATTTTTTTGTATCCCCAGCCCTCTACCAAAAGCTCTGCTGGCTTTTCTGCCTCTTAATAGCTGCACTCTCATTTTGCCAAGAATCCACAAATGTATGAAGTCCTGGTTGCTTTGGCAACTTATCATTGCCTTCATACAGATTTTTTTTTTAATCAGGCCTTTCTAGTTATTTTCAGCAGGAGTTTTGGTCTAGTTCAGTCTGTCCCAACAGAGTCAGAAGCAAAGTCTACATTCTTCATAATCACTGGAGAAGACAAGATTCTCATTATAAAACCACAACCCTTTACTGGGGAAAAGGGAAGAGGTGAGCAGTGAGGAAGTAGAGGATATTCCTTTGAGAAAGTCAAGAAAGGCATATAACAAAGGCAGAACATGTGTGATCCAAGTCCTAAAGAAACAATCTTACTAGGGAAGGAAAACAACTATAGAACATCAAAGTCATAAACTAAATACCTAAGTGCTGCATAGAACACCAAGAGGTAGCAAAACATATATAAGGGCAGAGGAAACAAGGAGCCATTATCCATATCAATCTCAAGGTTCCGTGTCATATGTCACTGGAATATGCAAAAGAAAAGTTTTTAATGTTAAATTAAGCATACCAAAAATAGTAGGAAGGTAGAAACATGGAGAGTGAACCACAAATGTTTTCTAAAACCAAACTAAAGTGGTTTTCATTTTATCTATTTTTTGTTTTCATCCTTCTAACTCTCCAAGATTGCAGATGACAACCAATACCAACTGTCTTAAACTAAATGTAACTGCTCGTTTAGCCACCTGCCCAAGACACATAACAATTTACAACTGGTAATATAAAGTGTTTACCTGGGAAGAAGTATAGAGAGCAAAAGTTAAAAACTAATAAAATTTAAGAACCATAATTAATACCACAGATTACTACTATATTAGCTTTTACTATTTGTGTTTTAAAATTATCCTTTGGCAAAAAAGCTAATAAAATAAAAATGTCACAGCCCACATACTCAGGACTTACAAAATATTTGTAACTTTCCACCTAATAATTTAACTTCTATAAATTTAAAAAAATAATCTAAAATATAGAAAAACTTTTATATAAAAAGATTTTCATTGCAACACTGTTCATAATTATAAAACAAAAACTGAGAATAACCTAAATATCCAACATTGAGGGAATGGTTAGGCTAATTATGAATAATCCATACATTAAAATTATATAGAAAGGTTTTTTAATAACATGGCATTGCCTTAAGAGGATAGGAAACCAGTTAAGTTAAATGAGATGCAAGTTTCCAGACTGAAATATGCCTTATAATTTCAAACATGAAAAAACATTACACATTGAAATTATGGCAATATAATACATGGAAAAAGAAACAGATACAATTGCAGAAGTTGCAAAGGGATAAAAAGAAAATACTAGTGATAACATATCAAGTTACCACATATAAATGTACAAGAATAATGGAAACAGTTACCAGAGATTAGGAAGTTAAAGAGGAAATGAGCAGTGAGGAAGAAGGGTGTGCTGTGGGAAGAGAAAACACACACACACACACACACACACACACACACACACACAAGGCAGGAGACCCTTTCTCCAAAGCATTTACATATAGCTTATTTGGTAAGACAAATTCATAAAAAATTTTAAAACAGATTTAAATAACTGCAGAAATGATGACAGATGCAATGCCACAAAATAAACAGTTGCCAAATGACTCTTACAAGCAAACGTTGCCATAGCCCTCTGCAGGAGAAAAAGAACAAAGGCTGGGAGGGAGAGGCAAGGGTCTCTTTTCCTTTGCCTATCAAAGATAGCTATTATACTTCTTCCATTACTACAGTACTGTAATGAGCATCATTTTTTATTAACTTATTGTGTGTGTGTGTGTGTGTGTGCACACGCTTCACTAGGGCAGACACCTATTAAAGGAATCACCAGACAGCAAAGAGTTTATCTCTTCAGCTTTACTAGGTATGGCCAAACTGCTCTCCAAAATAGTTATACCAGTGTATACTCCCCCAGTTCCCATTATTAATTATAATTAACCAGCCATAAATTATTTTAGTCTGGGGAGTTCCCTGGTAGTGTAGTGGCTTAAGGCTTCGGTGCTGGCGCTGTCAACGCTGCGGCCTGGGTTCGATTCCCAGCCAGGTAACTACCCACATACTACAAAAAAAAAAAAAATTTTTTTTTTAGTCTGATGGCCTCTCTTTATTGGTTTAATTTGCATTTTTCTGATTACTAATGATACTGAGCATCATTCCAAATGTTTATTGGCCATTCAGTTTTCCTTTTCTTTGAAATGCTATTCAAATCCCCTCACCACTTTTGTGAAGTGTCTGTCATAGAGATTTGTAGTTCTTTGTACATTCTGGATATCTTTTGTCAGCTATTACATTGCAAATATTTTCTCCCATCCCGTAGTTTATCTTCTTACTTCATATCATCTGTTATCATACAGAAGTTTATTTTTTTAATGTAGCCTAAGTACCAATCTCTTCCTTTATGCCTTGGGTTTTTGTTTGTTTTTCCATATAAAGAATACTTCTCCACTTTTCATACAGATACTCCTAGTATTTTGTAAGTTTTATGGTTTGACCTTGAATCCACTTGGAATTAACTTTTTGTGAATGATCTGAAGTAACGATCTATTTTTTTCCTGTTTTCTATAAATTAGCTAATTATCCACAACTGAAAATGATAACCTTTGCATCTCCGATTTGTAATGCTATTAGTCACCTACCAAATTCAAATATAAGAGGGCATGTTATGGGACTATATTTTTTTTAACTCTTTAATTAATTAACACTGGTTATTCAACTATCCTGACACCTATACCTCACTATTTTAATTAATATTTATAATAGTTTAATATTTGATAAAGCAATGTGCTCCAAAATTGTCTTGACTATTGTTAGCCACTAATCATCCTGACAAGTTCCATTAAAAAAAGAGTTTCTTTCTATTCCAGGTATTGTAGCTTTTTAAATAATGAATGAATGGTAAATTCTGTCAAATGCTCTTTTGAGCATCTCCTGAGATGATCGTATGATTTTACTTTCCTTTGGTTTATTAATATGATGAATTACATTAGATTTTTATGAATTCCCTTTCCCAGAATAAATGCTACTTGTGATTTTTTTTTTAAATTGCACTATGTGTAGTGTATGAGGGCTGTCCAGAAAAATTCCAGCCATAAATGTCTCTATTTTTCATATTATATGGCTGGATAATTTCCAGACAACCCTTGTATATTTCATTTAGGATTTTAAAAATTTACATTCATGAGACTGACCGGTATTTTTCATTTCTTATACTGTCTTGTGTGATTTTGCTATCAAGCTGTAAAAGCTCCCCTAATGAGTCTGGAAACATTTTTTCTTTTTACTCCCTGGAACAGTGTGCACAAGGATTATCCACCCTGCAATATTTGGGTAACCTGTAAAACCATCTGTGTTTAGTGCTTCTTTAATAGAAATTTCTTTTTACTGTGGAAAAGACTCAGTATTAGAGACTGATATTAGAGAAACCAGTATTATGAACCCCAGCATATCCATCACCCAGCTTCAATAATCAATTCACTCCCAGTCATATTTCACCTATTTCCTTGATCATTACCTGCCCCCTCTTCCCTTGAATGAATGATTTTAAAACAAATCCCAGACTTCAGACCATCTTACTTATATTTTAGCATCTCTCTTAAAGGACTCTTAAAATATGTAACCAGAAAACTATTGTCATACTAAAAACTTAATAATCTTTAATACCAACAAACTTCAACCAATCTTCAATTTCTGTCAAGTGTTTTTATAGTTTTTCATAGCAGGAACCAAGTAAGTTCATATACTTAAACTGTCTTTTCATCTATAGATTATACCTGTCTTTTCATCTATAGATTTCCTTTCTATTGCGTTTTACCCTTCTACTTCACGTATTTATGGAAGAAAATGGCCATCTGTTCTGTAGTTTCCATATGCTGACTTTTGCTCTTGGTATTTACATATTACTTAGTATGTAGATTTTACTATTTGTTCAATTGTTTTTTTATTAATTTCTATTCACATTTTCTACTTACTCTGAGTCAGCTGTGATAGGCTGTAATTTTTAGAAAATTAACTATACAATTTTCAAATTCATGGGCATAAAGTTTTCCATATTCTATATTTATAGGCCTTTAAAAATCTTTATCATATCTATAGTGTAGTCCCTTTTTCACTCCTAACATTTACACCTTCTTGCTTTTTCTTTTTCCTTGACCAGTTTTGCCAGAGATTTGTCTATAATATAGATCCTATGTTAATATCACCAATAAATTAGATTTTGGTTTTATTAATTCACTTGTTTTCTATTCTATTAATTTATGTTATATTTATTCTTTCCTACCTTCTATTTCCTTTAGGTTTAATCTATTATTTTTCTAACTTCTTCAGTTAGCCACTTAATTTTCAGCCTTTCTCTATTCAAATACTTTACAGATTCTGGGACATACATTTTTTCATATTAACATCTCAGAAACTGGGATGTTTCTTACAACTGGAGTCTTATAATCACTGTCAGCCAGCAGCAGTGATGATGCCATTGTCATTGCTTACATATGTATGAATGAACATAAGACAAAGAATAAGCTCTCAAAAAAAAAAATTTGGTGGTTATCCCTGGTAGCATGATTAGACAACTGTAACCTCTCAAGTTAGCCAACAAATTTGTTACAGACCATCTGAGGAAGAAGTATGAATCTCATCTGAAAACCTTTTGTTGATACCTTCTGGCAAGCTCAAGGAAACATCAGCATGAAGACTTTATGGATGCCAGAAGTTTGAAAGAAAATGTTGAAGATAGCTGTGGAGCACTCTTTTAAGAAACACTATATTCAAAGACATAGTGAGCAAATACTATTAATATGTAGAAAAACAGAAACCGTTGTAATTCAGTAAAAAAAAAAAATTAGAAAAATCAGACTCTGAAGTCACCAAAACATTCTAATTCATTATTTCACTTCCTTTTAATAAATATATGCACAATATGCTAAATGTCATCTAAATAAATTTATAAAAGCTCTTTCAGGAAGTATGAAGTTAAAAAGTCTACATGATAGAAAAGCATTGTATTTGGAAAATAATAGTGCATCTTACAAATGATAGCATCTTAAGATTCAATGAAATATAATAGGCACTTAAATTTTCCTCAGTATTACTTCAGCTGTATTCCACAAATTTTGATCGTGTTTCTATTTTTACTCTAAATATTTTCAATTTCCATGATCTTGTTCTTCATCTATACATCAATTGGAAATATTTTGTTTTGCATCTTCATTTTCAAAACAGATTAGAGGGATAATTGGTTTTGTTATTTCTAATTTTATTGTAGAGTCAGATAATGTGGTTTCATATATACATATATCAATCTTTGATATTTGTTGAAACTTCTTTGGATCCAGTTATGTAAATATTCCACATTTGTTTAAAAAGAATGTATATTCTTTAATTTGGAAGGTGTATGGTTCTATATGTATACAGATCAAGTTATACATCATATTTCTTTTAGTAGTTACCATTAAATTTTTAATGTGCATTTGACTAAAAGCCTAATCAATATATCTATCCTCCTCCATAGAACTCTTTAATGTTGATCATGTTCCCTCTCAACTTACATTGTATCCTTGTCTGGTGTTTTAGTCCCATTTAGGTTTTAGCTCTCACAAATTAGTCATAATTATTTTTGTTTTATACAGTAAATGTTGGCTTAGTTTACCTACCAGTTTCTTTGTTCACCAAGACTTCTTGTATCTTACTCTATCCCCTAAGTTACATTTTTCTTCCTGCAGTATTCTTTAGTGTAATAGTTCTTTCATAAAGTGTGGTAAATTCTCTATTTTTGTTTATCTGAAAATATTTTTATTTTGCCCTCACTCTTGAATAACTTGGCTGAGTATAAAACTCAGATCTCTCTCAACACTTGGAAAACAGTATTCCATTTTCTTCTGGCCTCTCTTTAAGACAGATCTAGTCTGTCTGATTATTGCTCCTGTCTTTCCCTTCTGGTTGCTTTTTAAAGTGTCTTTGGTGTTCTGCAGTTTCATGCAATGTGTTTAGTTGCGAGATTTTTTTGTTTTGTTGTGTTCATTTATTCCTGCTAGGGACTCATGAGTCTTACACCTAAGGACTCATGTCTTTTTATTAATTCCACAATATTCTCAAGTCATCATCTCTTTAAATTCCATGTCTCCCTCATTCTATTTTTCTTCTTCTGGAATTAATATTAGATGTTGGGTCTTTCTGCTCTGTCCTTAATTTCTTTTCATCTCTCTTTCATATGTTCCTTCACTTTACTATTTTCCATTCTCATGATTTCCTCATATCTAATTCCCAGCTTACTGAGTTTCTCTTCATCTGTGTAGACTATTGCTTATTTACTGAGCATTTTAACTTAACCATATTTTTCACTGTTTAGTTCTTTTTCAAAAAAGCCTGATTCATAATGTCTTACTCATTTCTTAGGATGTCAATTCTTTAATCACTGAAAATATGCTAATTTAAATTATCTTTCAAACTGACATTCTACTATCCCAGTTTTTGGAGCTATAATCCTCCTGCTTGTTATATCTGCTCTCATTTGTAATACAAAGCTGTTTTCTGTGTCTCATTTTTAATTATAAATTCATCTTCCAGGTTCCCTGGTGGTGTAGTGGGGTAGGCTCTCACTGCCACGGCCTGGGTTTGATCCCTGCTCAGGGAACCAACCAAAACAACAACAAAATTGATCTTCATCTGGGCTTATTGGCCTGAGATGTGGGCGTACCCTCAGAAATCTTGCTTTTCTTTCCTTTCTCCAGGTGACCCAGGGGTGTCACTTGCTTGGAGCTAGCTTTTATATTAACTTTTAAGCATGGGGATACTTGAATCATATAATATAAACTCAGATGCCAAATAGGAGCAAGGCATTGCTCTTATGTTTCTCAGGCAAGCTTTCCCCTGGCCCCCCATTTCTTCTTTACATAGAGCCCAGGCAAATCCAGACAAGATCTTTTTATTGTCTGTGTGTCAGTGGGAAGATTTTTCTCACCCAACCTTTCACCTAGGATGCAGGACATCAAGATTACAACTTTATGCATAAGTCTTCCTTTTGGTTCCTCCTTCCACGTGGTTAAAATGCAATCAGCTAGAAATAGAAAACCAGAAATAACCCCTCACCCTGCTCCAGGGTAACACAACATGAGCTCCACGGCTTAAGAAAGTTTTGGGTTTTAGTTCCATTTTTATTTCAGGAACCTGGAGATTTTCCTGTACTTCCTATAAGCTCAAGAATGCATTTAAAAGAATTGTTTCATACCATCCAGCTTTTCTGGATATTTGTATATTTGTAGCACAAGAGTCTTCAGCTTATCTCAGTTAGCCATCTTGCTAAAAGAGAATTTGAGTTCTCCAATCCATTTGCAACATTACATCAATAGGAGGGATCTCTCTAAAATACAAAGATGAACTCTTTAAAACTCTTCACTCAGCATGGCATCCAAAGTCCCCTATTATCCAATAATTGCTTATTTCTGCTAATTCCACCTCCTTCCACTCTCCCTCATGTACTCTACCATAACCGCTCCTATTTACAATCCCTAGAACTACTTGTTGTTTCACATTCCTATGCCTTTAAATGTACTGTTTTCCCTCATCTTTATCCTGCCCTCATCTACCTACTGAATACTAATGGTCAAGTGTCTGCCTTTCACTAAAACTGGGTTCTCTTTTTCTGAAAACAGCTAACATTTACTGTGTCAAGCATTCTAATAACTCAGTCTTAACAGCCTTTCAATTTTGCTATTACTATCCCCATTTTCAAAATGAGGAAGCTAAGGTACAGAGAGGTTAAGCAATGTACTCAGTGACACCCAGCTATAAATGGCAGAGCTGGAATTCCAACACTGGTAGTCTGTCTCAGAACTTGCTGTTTATACTATATTGCTTTCTACAATTTTATCTTGCATTACAGTTATAATTGCATTTGTTACACATTTCAGTTGCTTGTTTTTATATACCAATCTTCCCAACTACACTGCATGTAAGAGACAGAATCGTCTTTTTTATTTGTAGCTCTAGTGCCTAGCACTCAGAAGGCCCTCAAATGGTTACTAAATTAATGAATGACTGAAGGGAAACATCCCCACAGTTGCTGCTTTAGTCTAGTCCAGCCCCTTCATCTCCTGCCTGAACTACTAAAATAATCCCCCGGCGACTCAACTCCCTCCAGTTTCTACTCGCATCTTTCTTTTACACTCCAACCAATATTGCCTTTCTAAAGCACATTATGATGTAATTCCACTGCTTTAAAATTTTTTAAGAGCTCCACACACTCTATAGCAGTCACGTCCAACCTGCGGCCCAGGACGGCTTTGAATGCGGCCCAACACAAATTCTTAAAACATGAGATTTTTTTGTGACCTCTTTTTAGCTCATCATCTATCGTTAGTGTTAGTGTATTTTATGTGTGGCCCAAGACAATTCTTTGTCCAGTGTGCCCATGGAAGCCAAAAGATTGGATCCCCATGGTCTATAGGTTAATGTCCCAAATTCTGTTGGCATGACATACCATGCATACCCTTCATGATTTAACTTCTGCAGTCTGTTCTTCCCCATGCTATCTCACACTGCATCTCTATTTAATTTCTAGTCAGTCTCTGAATATGCCAAGCACCTTATGCTTCTGTATATACAGGTTCCTGTGTCTGGAATGGCCATTCCTTCCTCTCTTACCTGATGAATTCCTACTCTTCTTTTCCACATTCAGCTCAAATGCCTTCCTCAAATTTCCTCCAGACTGTCAGTTATCCCATTCCTATGCTCTGTTGGCATCATGCATTTACCTCACTTAATACTCTGTGTTGTTACTTGATAAGGTGTGTTTCCCCAAAAAGACTGTGGAATCTTAATAAGGACCATACCTTACTCATTTTTTATTGTATTAATATCTCACATAGTGTATACCTCTTAAATGCTCATTGAATTAGTGAAATGAAATTTGACAAATATATCCTATATCCTACATACATACAGATAAAAATGAATTCAAGATAAATAACACTTCCAAGATTAACTTGAAGTTACACATGAAATGGAAATATGAATGAACAAAAACAAATATCTCCTAAGTTCCTGCTGTTCAATCCTAAATTCTAAAGAATGGACCTATTCCTTCAATGGTGATTAATGCTTTAGCTGGTGAAGTAATCTCATCCTGAGTTTTAAAAAATATATAAGCACTTCCTGCATTAGTACAACAAATAAGGACATTCTCAAATTCTGGAATATGTGTCATTAAAAAGTTGAGTCATTTTATACATTTTAAAACAAATCCTTACAGGTGAGGAAAACGCTTGTCCTTTTATACTACAATCACATGATTTCATTACTCATTAGTCCTAAATGCAATTTAGGCTGCACACATAGCAAACTTTGTCTCCAAATGAGTAATAAGCCAAAACTACTTGTTTTTCACAGAAAGAGGAAATTTCTTAAATGTGTAAATGTTAACCCTAAGTAAACAGTAAAACTGGGTGGGATAGAGGGAAGGGATAAATGAGGCACTATTCAATTTTTGAAATGCACTTTTAATACTACAAATAAATAAAAATTTTAAACTACCAATTTAAAAAATTCATCAGCCTTTGTCTAGCTTTGTTTTATTACCCATGGTATAAGAAAAAGAACTGTCCTAAAAGGTCTTGGTTTCAAGTTCAAAGGCAGTATAATTTCAAATGATCAAGAATACTTAATTTCAAATCATAAGGCTAAATAAATTCTTAATAGTATAATCAATGAGGCCTAACTATTGCTGATGTACAGACACACAAATCTACCTATGTATGGCTCTGTGGTAAATTTTCTTTTTTGTAAAATCAATGAGCCGGGATTGTCTCTAAATTTAGAATATAAGCTCCAAGAGGGAGAGATCTTTTAATGTATCATTCCCCGATGTCTCCCAAAGCCCTACAATAGTGCCTGGCACAGAGTAGGCATTCATTACATACTTGCTGAATAGTGCTCAAGATGGTCCAAATGCTTATAATGTCAACATATACAATGAGCTACAGATATTGAAGAACATAAAGTTGAAGTATTGAGGCACAACCAAAATTTTCAACAAGCAAACTCTTATACTTTTTTACATGACTCAATTCCAAGAGCCATAGGGCTTCAACAAAATAAAACTGTAAGAATTTTACTTAAACACCAGTGTATATACTACAATATTTCACTTCCAGTATTATAAAGCAGGCCTGATATTTCTTTTATCAATTAACCTAACAATGCCAAAAGATTACTGAGCAATATACTTCTGAATATACTTAAAATTGCTAATTCTGTTGCTGTTTCCCACTCCTAAAAGTGCAATGTAAATATTTATGAAACTGGTATTTTTATTTTTCCCTACTAAAAGCCATCATGAGCATTTAACTGTGAGTTAGGCCCTTATTAATGGGTTACCCTAGCAGCCCATGCTCACTTATCTGCTGGTAACTCCTGATGACCTTTAGTTGTTCACACTCTACTTTGTTCTGGGCATCATTTCTCTCTTCTGTAGAATGAGGGACTCAAATTAAAACAATGGCTCTTTTAATGTTTTTACAACTCTTTGAGAATCTGGTGAAAGCTACAGGTGACCTCTCCATAAAAATGCACATACGCACACTTATATAACAATTTTATAAACAATTATTTCTAAGAGCAAAAAACGAGAAACAACCTAAATGTCTACCAATAGATGGTTAAGTAAACTGTGTTACACCCATTCAATGAAATTCCTTGCAACTATAAGTAGAATGAAGAAAATTCCTATGTACTGATATAAAACTCTGGAAGAATAAACAAAAATCTTTGGTAAGACTGGGAAATGAAGGGGTGGCAGGAATCTTTTCATTGTATACTTTATATTTGTGTTGGAATTATGTGAATGCATTGCCTATTAAAATTTAAAATTAAAAAAATATTTATATAACCTCAAGAGGCCAAGACGACCCACTGAAGCTAGAATTCCCAAACCCTGTCCAGCAATATTCTCTTATAATGCATTGACTTAATAAGCATACAATTATATACACTTGATCTAAACACAAGAACATTTAAGGAAAAATATTTTTCATTATGATCCTCATATAAATGTGTAAAGTAACTGGGTACTCAGTGTCTCAATAGAGCCTAATGTGGAATCTCATTTTATATGGTTTTCCTAAATCACTGACACACTTTATGATAAATTTCTTCAAGGAAAACAAGTTTGAATAAATCATCAAGAAATACTCCCTCTCATGATTCAATTTCAGACTGGTAATTTGAAAGGAGTCTAGGCTTTACAAATAAAAATAGAAATTTCTCCCTGATTTGACCATATAATCAATAGTACTCATAAGGAAACCAGAGAAATAACTTTTTTGGCCATAATCTCAGAATTTGAAGCAAATTAAACAGTATATAAGATCATCACACAGCATTCATGAATTAGATGATGTTTGAGGAGGAATCCCTGATTTGAGCAGGAATCAGTTGGAATTGGGTTTCATCCTTAGGCAAATTACTTAATCTCTCTGGGCCTCAGTTTCATCTGTAAAATGGAAACAAAGGTATCTATCTCCTAAGGATGTTGTGAAGCTTAAAGGGAATAATACAAAACATAGAAAATAAGACACGGAAATAAAAGTAAGATAACCTAGGGCAGTGGCAGGTGTCTGCTTGAACCAAAACGGACTGCATTCTGGAACCTGTAGTTTCTAGAGACTGAACTTTCATATACACAAGGAATGCCTCCTTTACCCTATAGAAAATAACACATGGAAGAATTCCTAACACAAAAGGTGCAAATATCTAGCCTTTCCAGGCTGTTTCTTAAAAATCTAGGTAAGCTTTTTTTTTTTAAGCAAAGAGCTGTAGATGTGTTAAGTGGGTGTGTTCCAGAGTCCTAAATTAATCTATAACAGCTTTGTTTTGTATTTTAAACAGGGCACTTTCTATGTCAAGCTGAGCACAAAAGAGTGGCAGGCTACAAAAGGTAAGAAAGGCAAAGAAGTTGAAGGCAACAGTCCTGAAACTTTTAATTGCCACGATAATAGGAAACCTACACTGCCATAGAGATAGAAGCAGCTCCCGTCAACCAATCTCCATTTCCTAAACTTTTAAAGCTCATCCAGCTTTTTTTCCCGTCGAGCACCACTGTAGTTTATTGTATTATTATACTATAAATAGCCATCACCTATTGCTTCTTCACTATATGCCAGTCTCTTATGTTAAGCACGCATTTTTAAAGATTTTGTGAAAATCGCACCTGTGAGCTTTCCCTCAACCCTTAAGTGTGAAAAGCTCCCTTCACATCCTCAAATTCAACCTGTGCCCTAAACTCCAGACACTCCACACCTCTCACTGATCCACTCAGGCCCACAAGCAATTTAACCCCAAGCTCTTCACCCATCACTAAACCAAACACTTCTCTGGTCCTCCGGGGCCCATGAGCAGTTCAGTACCCTTCTTCCACACAGCAATACCAACCTGGCTCTAACTTGTTACAAGAATGCTATGGTTCTCTCCAAACTTCTAACTTACACAAGGCGCAGGATCCCCTCAATGCCCCTCCAAATCCATCATGTCCGTACTTCACTCCAAAGTTCAAAATTCCGAAACAGATAATGCAGTTGAGCAGAGCCCTGTTCCAACCCCACGAGAACTCTCCACGCCCGCTCCAGCAGGGCCTCGGGCCCTCCACCCGCTAACCAGGCCTGGCCCGGCGAGCTCGGCCTCGCTTCGGACCCCACCTGCCTCCGCGGGCGCCGCGCGCTGCTCCGGCTCTGGCCTGGGCCTCGCGGCGGCCGCGCCCCCGTCCCGGCGCAGGCGGCAGCGCTCCGGCTGGCCGCGACGGGCGCGCTCGCCCAGCACCTCCGCGTCGGCCTGGCCGTCGTCGCGGGCCCGACGGCGGGCCCAACCCGGGCCGCGGGAGCGACAGCGCGGGCAACCCGGGCCTGCCGCGTCGGCGACGCGTTGGGCGCAGCCTCGGCACAGCGAGTGGCCGCAAGGCAGGGCCGCCGCTTCCCCCGGGGTCTCCAGGCACCCGGCGCAGCCCGACCCCTCCGGCCGTGGCGGTGGCAGCGGCTGTAGTAACGGCGGTTGCAACACCAGCACTGCAGGGCCAGAAGCCGAGCCCGGGGCCCCAGTCTTAGCTGCCGCCATCTCGTCACAGCGGCCCCGCCGACCCCGCCGACTCAGAGCTGCGGCTGCCGCGACGGAAGAGGCCCGAGTCCTCGGACCTGCCGCCGCCATCTTGCTTCCCGTTTGAGGGGAGAGTCCGTTGCGAGGGAGAAAAGTAGAGGGCGGGGCAGTGCGCGGCGGGCAGCGCTATCTACATATTCATGAGAGGGCGGGGCTCCAGGGATCCCATAGAAGGTTCTTCCCAGACCTGGTTGGCGATAGGTGAAACCTCATTAACATTTGTTAGTTATGTTTTGTATATTAGTCTTCAGCCTCCTTCTACAGTCTTTGTAATTTTCTTTTATCAAACCAAATGAAGTTGAGAACTGCGGGGTTTATTTGGAAAATCTGAACAATATGAAACTTTATAAATTACATTTATTTATCATACAAGGCCCAGATAACTGAAGCTAAAGTGAGTGGGGAATATATAAATTATCCAGAATCCCTGAATGCTTCATTTGATGTGAGGGTAGCTGTGGTGACCTAGAGTAGGTCTATTCTTTTTTTTTTTTTTTTTTTTTTTTGCTTTTTGGTATGTGGGTAGCTCCCTGGCTGGTAATCAAACTCAGGCCACAGCACTGACAGCGCCAGCGCCGAAGCCTTAAGCCACTACACCACCAGGGAACTCCCAAGTAGGTCTATTCTGACCAGAAACTAACTGCCAAAAAATAACAGCTTCTTGTCAGTCCTTGTCTCCCTACCCTTCTCCACATCCCTTCCTGGAAACTCCTCTCCCCTGGCTGGCAGAACCATACTTTACTGTTTTTCCCCCATCCCCTCAGCTCTTTTCTCAGACTCCTTCCTTGAGCTCGCCCCTTGTTTGGGGCTCAAATGGGGGTGTTCCTCTAGGCTCCGGCCTCTTCGCTCACTTTGCCGGTTTCCCCTCACACTTTCTTCCAGCTGAAACTCCCAAATTGTAGGTGTATCCGTGGTCTACACCTTCTGAGTCCAGCCCTGCATGTTCAGCTGCCTGATGGAAACATCATCTTGAATGTCTGCATCCCTCATGTACAAAACTAGTCACAGTCTCCCACACCCCTTTCAAGACAGCTTTCTTGTTTTCCCCATTTTGTTAAAGATACTATCCTCTCAGTTCATCAAGCTCCAAACCTAGTGATCTTTACTTCTCCCTCCTCTCTCATATCTGTCAGTGTCTTAGTCCTATAAATTCTCCCACCAAAATGACTATTTTCCAGCTCTCCTCTTTTCATCACTCTCCCACTGCCCAGTTCAGGTTTCATGATCTCTCACCTAGGTTATGGCAATAGCTTGAATGGATTGTCTCCTTGCCCACAGCCTCTCTTCCTCCAATTCATCCCCCACAACTCTTAGAGTTGCTTCCTAAAGGACAGCTGTGACCATGTCATTCTTGCTTGGGATAATCGCCAGGTGAGGTGCTCAGAATTTGGTGCCAGCCACCTTTCTGAATGCAGAGAGTATAGAAGAAAGAATGGCTCCCCTCTGATAAAGAGATAGTTCTGTTATAGCAATCTCCCACCCTTTGTTTTCTTTGCACTAAGGTAGATTTGGAGCAGGAAGGCATTAAGCAGGTGGCATTTCCTGTTGAGGATCTTTATTTGGAAAACACAAGTTTTGTAAGGAGAGCAAAGTCAAAAAAGCAACATAACACAATGAAAGGCATCAGAAGCCCTGGGTTTCTATGAGATTGCCTGAGAAACAATGCCTGAGGTGGTGGTTAAACCAGTCCAAGGCAGAGTGATTGGTGGAAGTAAGAGAGTAGGAAAAGAAAGAAGTGCATTCCCAAGATGAGAACCAGATGGCTAAAGAACAGTCAAGAATTGAAGACGGGTCACTGAGTAATTGAAACAAGGACTTGTGTTTGCAGAGGCCCAGACAGAAAGAATCCTGCCAAACACAGAAGTATGGCCTCAGTTGGACTGTCCTTTATGCAGGGGCCCTCCTCATTCACTCCCCACTTGAGGTTCTCAAGGACACTTTACCCAGATTCTGACAAGGGAGGCCTTTGGGGTGGGCTGTTCACTATTGAGAGCTTGGGGCTCTTAATCTGAAGCCCATTTACTGTTGGAGAAGCTAGACCACAGAAGTGTAGTGTGCTTTCTTGGACAGAAATAAAGACAGGAAATTTCCTTTTGCAGAGAGAAAAAGCAAGAGGCCAAGAGCTCTGGGATTGGTCCTGGCCCCTTCCCCATTTTTATTCACACATTGTGTATTATTTCAATCAGGTAACTTTTCTCTAGGCCTCAGTCTCCTCATCTTCAAAACAAGGATATTGGAATTCAGCAATTCTCAACCTGGGATGTACCTCAGAAAGATGCACTCCCTGCCCCCTAGCAGCCAGAACATGACATATGACCTAGTCTTATCCACTTGGCCACCCCCGAAGATTCACTTCGAATCTTCAGAGAATGATGTAAGACAAATTCACAAATTCGAAATTATTCACAGCAACTGAGACAGTAGCACAGTGGGTCGCTTGGAGGTCAGAGATGGGAGGGTGGTATCCCTGCCATGGTGATGATGACCATGCCAGATTATTTCTCAGTCATGAACTTGGTGGTGGTGCCAGCTGCCTGGCCTTCCTAGGTTACCACCGATTTTCCATATCTGACTCTGCAGCCTTCCTGTCAACTCTTTACATCCTTTCATTAAATTCTCTTTTTTTCTTAAATTACAAATTCTGTTGTTTGTATCACAGTACTCTGAGACATTGGTTTACTATTTTTAATGTGTCACCAGAAAATAGTTGTCAGCGTTGCTGTGTAAGTTATAAAAAGATCTGAGAAGCTTATTCTGACAACCTAGAGTAGAACAAATCCAAGTGTCATGTGTTGCTTTTTTTCTAAGCCCCTACCTGTATCACAGACTACCAAGGAAAGAGGGGCTCACAGATTCAATTAAATGCAGTCATCCAGGATGGAACCAATAGCAATGCAGCCACACCTACCTACTAAGGCTTCCTCTCCAGGTGCTTTTGTTCTGCCTCTCCTATTTTCAGAGAATTGGATTGCTGCCAAAATTCCCTGCCATGCTTCTCATCGCTTGTCTACCTTGGTAGCTCCCCGAGGTTCATACCACCACTATCCCTTCATCCACATCACTACAAACTTTCCCTCCTCTCTCCTGCTGGAGGCCCCAGCTCCTCCCTGCTGGACTGAAAGACTCAAATGTGAAACAAGGTGGTTCCTCCTAGTTCCAAGTGGAGACAAGCTATGACTCCCTGCAGATCTCACACATCTAGACAGGAAGAGGCTCAGTCCCTCAGACAGCACCAGTACCACCCATGCTTTAACCTCATCATCTCTTCTGGTGGCATCTTCTTCTTCCTGTCCTCTTCCTCCCTGAAGTCAAATTTCCCCTTGAGATTTAGCCCCTTCACTTTTGCTTTAAAGATCCTTCCTTGCTACATTCTTACTATCACCCATCTTCAGTTCCTTCCTATTTGTTACAAGAATGCTATGGATTTGTATTTTATAACTTTTGATCTTACAATAATTACCAGGGAGGAATAAAAATAATCTAAGCAGACTTCATCCCACCCATATGATTGGAGAAAGTATAGTGCAGGTAACATTTATTTATTAAACAACTCTGTTGAGCACCTGCTATGCAGCAAGATAGTAAAGGTGCTGAGAGTTCAGCAGTGAACAAGGTTGGTGCGGAGCCAGTTTGAGTGGGCCCAGCTTTAGGAATATTGGGCACATTCAAAATGCTGTGAAATGAATTAGTGTTATCTCCTTAGTTATGCTAAGGAGATGTACAGTGCATTGTCAGAAAAGACAAAATTAGGTTTAGCACATTGGTGGAGAAAAGTAGTTCTTTAAGTTCCTTAAATTTACCCATTAGATACCTATACATCCACCTAGAATATCTCTAGCTACACCTCCCTCCATCCCTTGGTCTTCCCTCCTCTCTTCCCTACACTCAGGGTCCCTCTTCTTTTCTTCCTCTAGTCTCTGGCCCAAGATTCCAATTGACCAATTCCTTCTTTGATTTAGTTCTTTTTTTTGAGGAAATAGAAGTGACTTTAAGAAGTCCTTTAAGTTCTCAAAGATCATACTCACAGAAGAAAAAGTCCTTTAAGTTTAACAGATAGAATAAGAAAATAAGTGGGTAAATGGCCCACTAACCCCACCTAAAAATTTGAAATACCTAAAAGACAAACCTTTTTCTACTAACATTGACCACATTTTACAGTATAAAGAAAATGTCTTATTCTAACAGAGTCTATCTCTCTTTCCCATCTCACCAAAGAAATCCTTCTACTACCTTCACTTCGTCGGACCACATGTCCCAGAGAAGTGGCTCATGGCTCTATTCCAGGAAAAAAAATAAGGAGAGCAAACCCCCATTTTGTCATAAATAAATGGATAGTTATAGTAACCAGAATGGAGAATTTGCATCAGAGGAGAGCGCTGTGACGGAAGCAGAAGAAAAAGTCAGGGGGCTACAAAACAGCATCCCAAATACTGACTTTCTCTAGTTTGGAAAGAAACAGTTATGAGGTGGGTTCTGCTGGAGGCTGAGAACAGAGAGCCGGATCTCCCAACTTTGTTCTGAAAAGCGATAGGATTCTATACCAACTGAGCAATGAACAGTGAGAAACCTGATTGGTTCTCTTCTAGAATGGTCATTGTCCTACAGTTCTTTGTTTACTAGGCTCTGAGCTCTACCATCTGCATTCCTGGGAAAACCAAGTCTCCCAAGACTGTGGTGTCGCAGAATGACCACCAGGGGGCAAACCGAGACTACTGAGCTCTCCCCATGTTCTCTCCCACCCACTTTCCGTGGAGCCAAACTCAATGTCAAGAGCTCTAAGGGGCTTTAGAAATTATTCAAGGCTTCTGATCAAACCTCTTCATTAACAGAGAAGAAAACCAAGGTCTAAAGGAGGGAAACAATTCGTCTAAGCCATTAGTGAGTTGATGGTATAGTAGGAACCAAAAACCAAGTCTTCTGGCTCCTACAGTCCTATACATGTTCTACCGCACCAAGCTCCTGTCTCACATTTAATTGGCTTTTAGGGATATATTTTCTATGAAAAGAACACTTGTCTCTACAATTGTATTCTAAGTCCTCCGAACCAGGACCATGTTTTGACTAGTATTGTATATCTTTTCCTCCAGCACCTAGCCCATGGCTCTGTAAGTAGCCTATGCCTGATACAAGATGAAGCATTTCAACAATTATTGTGAAACTGCTATATGGCAGGTCCAGCAGTGGTTCCTGAGAATCCAGAGAGGGAAATGTATTGGCCCCACCCTCAAGGAGTTCACTCTGTAAGGGAGAAGGCAGATATGTCAATAAACAACTGTAATTCAGGAAATAAATGTTTAACAGCAGTTTTGGCAAAATTATGAAAGCACAGAGGAAGAAGTGACTAGCTATCTAGATAAAAAATTGGGTCCTAAGGAAGAATGAGAACTCATGAAAGAATGGCAATTCCAAATAGAAAAAGTAGCAGAATAAGCCAACACAGAGACACGAAGACATGGTCTGAGGTGAAAATGATTGCTTCTGGGTAGCTAGAGTGTGTGGTAATGAAATGTGAGGTCAGCAGTAAAGTTGAGGTTCATTCATTCATCCGTTTATTCCACAGACAGAACTCCCATGTGCCACGTAGCACTTGTTGATGATAATGATGGTTGTGAAATGAATAAAAGTGAGGGTAGTAATAATGATGATGAAAATACTACTGTGATTGAATTCCAAAGATTTGGAATCTTGAGCTTAGGGTACATTCCTCATGTGAATCAGATAATCCAGATAAATACTCTATCCTCCATTTATTCTCATGTATTAAAAAAAATATTCAGTAAGCCTCTATTATGTGCTAGGCACTATTCTAGGTGCTAGGAATATAGCACTGATCAAGGTCTAGGCTATCTCTCATGGAGCTTTCATGCTCATGAGGGAGGTAGATAATATACAAATGAAGAAATATATTTCAGATAATGTTAAGGGACACAAAGAAAATAAGACAATATGATAGAAAATGACTGGAGGGAGGTAGGTTGAACCAGGGATCCTCATTGAGGAAGTGGCATTTGTGCTGAATGAAGTGTGTGCTGGGGAAAAAACTGAGGGACGAGCATTCCAAGCAGGAGAAAGGTCAAGGGCAGAGACCCTGCAGAGGGTCCTGACAGCTTGGTGGACCCAGGGACAGAAAGGAGGCCCGTGTTCTAGAGCAGAGCCAGCACAAGGAGAACAGCTAAAATCAGAGAGCAGGCAGAGACCAGGTCATGGAGGGATTTACAAAATACAGGATTTGGATTTTATTCCAAGCACATGAAGAGGTTTTAAACAAGGAAGTGACATGCCCTGATTTACATTTTTAAAAGCTAACTTTGATAGCTCCTTATTCCCATCTTTGGGTGAATACAATACCTGCTGCATCTGGCTGTGGGACCCAAGCCATTTGGCACTGACCTCTGGCACTCTGCTACATCTTCGAAGAACTATGGAAAGAAGTTTCTGAGGACAAACTGCTTTTCAGAAGTCCCACTGAGCATGGAGGAGACAGGAGCAGAAGTTCCATTCTCCTTGGTGCTTGGTTAGTGATGACACCTGCAATAGCAGAGGCCTCCAGTTGGTGGCAGAGCTTAGGACCTGGATGAAGGATGATCCCACTCCATGTCTGCCACTGAAGACACTTTGTCCTGCCTCAGTTTCCCTCAGGAGGGCTGTGAAATTAAGAGCTATGTGTTCCCCCTTCCTGGTTTCCAGATGCTTTCTTCTTTAGAATTTCTGTGTGCAGGCTGTCCTGGAAAGAGAGGGCCCACTGAGGGAGAAAAAAGATTTAGGAATATTCACGTAGCCACATAAGAACCCATACTAATCAAAATAGGAGGCTCACTCGAAGAAGTCCATTCACTCATTCACACATACTTATTGAGCACCCACAATTTAACAGGCATTATTTTGGAGTGTTGAGGATTCATTCATCCATTCTACAGATATATTTTTTAGGCCAGTTATATGTACAACATCTGGAGATCCAAAGAAAGATGTCCTGAAATAATAGCATGTTTTAAATAAATATTTGCTACATGGCTAAGTAACTCCAACCTGGCTGAGGGGTGAGAGTAGAATGGAGATTGTTCACTTTACAAATAAATGAACTCTGACAGCTCTTTAAAAAGACTTTCCTCCTAATGTATCTAAATTGGATACAGCTTTAAAGAATCAGTTTGTTCACCCCTTTCAGGACATCATCAAGTAAGGCAGTGTATGGCAACTATAGCTAATAATATCACATATTTGAAAGAGATTAGATCTTAACAGTTCTCATCACAAGAAAAAGTTCTGTATGTGTGGTGACAAATGTTAACAAGCTTATTGTTGTGATCATTTCACAATCTATACAAACATTGAATCATTTTGTTGTGCACATGAACTAATATAATGTTATATGTCAATTATACCTCAATTTAAAAAAGAAAGGCAATGTATTAGAACTGACTTGTGAGGGCTAGAACAGCAGAGCGTTAAAATTTTGCAAGTTGTTAAAGACTGTTATGACTAAACATTAAAGCATATGAACATACAATTAAATGAGTTATATTTAAAACAAACTCATCACCTCCTAATTACTTTACTACAATTTACTATCAGTGTTCTTGAAATTATTTACATCTATTGTATCTATATAATGGAAATGCTTCATAATGGTGTCCTACTGTGCATCTCTCCTCAACTCCACATTCAATGATGTCACCTTGGTGGCTTGAAATTGGCCATGGGAGGAGTATTTACACTATGGAACTTGGCAACTGCTATAAAACAGGGCTTTTTTCCCCTGGAGAGTAGGCTGTGAAACACCAGCACCCCACTGGTACATGCATCTGGTGTTGCTTTTACAGGTGGGGTGCTGGTGTTGCATCTCTATTATATAGAACTCTTATATTAATTCTCTTATAGTGAATCTACTTTTAGAATCTTACTTACAGAATTAAATGGACTGGGTTAAGAAGGGTTTCCTTGACACTGATCTCTATGATCCTTATCGCTGTGCTGATTTCACATAATCAAGGAGCCTGCAGCCCAGGAGGAAATATTTTAGCCACAAATAATGTCATACGAAGTGTATTTGAAGAAATAAGGATATTGTTCAACAGACCTCTATTTAGCAGTTACTATGTACAAAGCTATGTGCTGCAGGCTAGGGAAGATATTTGATAAATAGTAGTCTGTTCTTGAGGAGATCACTTTAGAGGAGGTGACCTTTGATAATACAATGTCGTAGGTGCTATATAATGGAGATACAGAAGCGTGGAGGAGAGAGATGCTAACTCAGAGGCTATGAAAGAGACTTCAGCAAGAACCTGCACTATAAGCATCCGCAACTGTCTTTTCCCTAGCACCTAGCGTAGTGCCTGGCACAGGGTTGGCACTCAGTAACTGCTAGATGAATGAAGGAGGTAGCGGTTGACTTAACCTTGGAAAAATAAGCTTGCTAGATAAATAAAAGTGAGTAGAAGGAGAGCATTTGGAGAAACAGAATGTCCAGAGGTGTGAGGACAAAACAGCTCAGCAATTTGAAGAAAAAGTTCAGTGTAGTATGAGGAGTCCAGGGGCCAAAACTGGTAAGGGTGAAAGTATGGAAGAGGGATTCTCTGCCTCAAATCTCTGCATAGCTCTCCAAGGACAAATGGAGTTGGCTTACTCTGTGCAGCCCTGGGCACAGAGCAAGGAGCAATGCAGGGAGTCACAGAGAATCAGATTTCAGTTTAAGAACTTTCTAACAGAGCTGTCCAACAGTGAAATGGGCTGCCATGGAAGGCAATGGGCAAGTTCCCTAAGAGGGAAGCAAGCAGATGCCAGACAAACTCTGTGCAGCAAATTGCTATGGGTAGATACATTTTTATTTCCTGACAAGATTTGGAAGATCAAATCCCTTTTCTTAAAGTATATGAGATAATATACAGACAACCATCTTCGATAGTAATTGTACAGAAGACACAGAGACTTTCCTCAAGTGCTTATATCTTATGTCAATCATTGATTAAAGCTGAGAACAATAGGGGTGCTGAAGGTTCTCCCATGAAAGAATAATGCTTTTCAAATCACTGAGGTCTATAGTCACTCAAGAAGCACCTCTTTGTTCAGTAACTGTGCATGACAGGGACTTTGCTAAGTCCTGGAAATATAGATAGAAATAAGAAAAAGACCTGTGCCCTCACAGTGGAGGGGTGAAATGAAAATAAATATTTATATTCCAATAGCTTACAATACAAAGCCCTGCCAAAAATTCGCTTTGCTAAGGGGAATCAGGGAAGTCTTCAGAAAGGAAGTGACACAGAGCCCAACATTTTCATTAAATTTATTGAGATAACATTGGTTAATAACATAAATTTTAGGTGTACAGCTTTATAATATGACATCTGTGTACCCTATTGTGTGTGCTCACCACCCAAAATCTAGTCTCTTTTTGTCACCATATACAAGGTGTGATTTTTTTAAAAAAATATGATGTTTAAATTTTAAAAAAATGTATTACAGTAAAAGACACATCACAATTAATCCCCCTCAAAATATGCCCCCCCCCCCGAGCTTCAAACACTTATCCCAACGCTCTTGCCACTCTCTGAAGCAGTTCTTGAATCCTCTTTTGTGAGTGTCTCTGGCTGCACTGTCATGGCTGCCTCGATGTCCTGAATCGATTCAAAACATCTGCCTTTCATTGTCATTTTGACTTTGGGGAAGAGCCAGAAATCACACAGTGCTATGTCCGGTGAATAAGGTGGATGAGGACACACAGTAATGCTTTATTATGACCGAAGTTGCCGTACCAGGAGTGATGTGTGGCCTGAATCGATTCAGGACCTCGAGGCAGGCACGTCAGTGCAACCAAAGACGCTCACGAAAGAGGACTTCCAGCACCGCTTCAGAAAGTGGCCTGAACAATGGGACAAGTGTGTTCCAAGTGAGGGGGAGTATTTTCAGGGGGGTTAATGGCACTGTGTCTTTTACTGTAATAAGTTTTATTTAAACATTCACGGTATTTTTTATCACACCTTGGATTAACCCACTTTACCAGAAGGAGAGGGAATGGCGGGGGGGAGGAGGAAGAGTGCTGACTTTTGAAAAGTAAAATGGAAATTTCCTTTTTACCTTTCAAGATAGTCCAAGCAGAAGAGGAGCACACACAGACACGGAGGTGACAACGCACGGCCAGTCTGGGAGCTGAGTGCTTGGTAAAAGGGCAGGATAGGCGGTAACGGCACACTCAAACGTGCGTGGTCCGAATCCAGCACGAACACTTTGGGATTTAATTTGTAAATGACACAACACCGGTAACATCTTTCTTGTGTAAGAACCATGGACCGTTGGCCCTGCTGCCCCGGACAGAACAGCTTCCGTGGTGTGGCACGCTTGTCCAGGCTGAGAGGCCGACGGTTGTACTAGCTGAAGTACGACTTTTATTCATCGGTTTTTCCACTAATGTTCATTTACGGCCCGAGTCCAGTCGGGGATACCACATTGCATTTAATGTTATTTATTTTTTATTTCCAATAATGGGTTTGCTGGGGAAAAGTGATGTGATCAGATGTGTCAGTAGAAGCGATCAACATGATTCTTAAAGCAGGTGTGAGGAGGAGATTGGAGGGATCCAGACTGAGGGTGGAAGACAAGGTACGAGGCTGTTGGGAAAGTCAGGTAAGGGACAATGATGGCCTGCACTCTAGGACAGTAACAAGAGGAAGAGGAGGGTGGAGACCTCTTTGTCTCATGGAAGAGACCCTTCCTGGAAAAGAATGAGCAGGAGTTGGGGGATGCCAATCTTAATCCACCTAGCACATGAATATATACACACACACACACACATACACACACACACACACACACACACACACACAGCAGACTTTAAACAAAGATGGAGGAAAAAAGATCTTTGTCCCTGATCCTTGAGATGAGATTTTTTTGGGCACTTAAGCACTAAATTTAATTCTGAGCTCCCTGAAAGCCAAGGCAAAAGGGGAACATGATGACATAAGTACAAGGTTGGACAATTAATTTCACAAACTCATCCTAGAAAAAGTGCTACATACCTCACTGCTGAATATCACTACGGTCACGTTTGAAGGACTCCCCTTGGGAAGCTGTGCACCAACGCCAGCACCTAGTCCACACTTCAAAGCGGTTTTGGAACTCTTTCTGGAATGGCCATCAGAGCTGTCATCATCCCCAAAATGTGACAATTAAGTCTGCAAGTTTGACACCTTATTAAGTTGTTTGTGCAGTACTGCCAGTGTAGCGTACAGCGGCAATTTCCAGGATGGATATACCCAAAATGTCACAGCAAGTTAGGGAGACAGCCAGGACAAGGACCCTGCCCTTTTGATTTCAGAGTCTGGGTGTTTCTTGTCTGGACAGCTGGTTGTTCCCTTCTTAGGATCCTATTAATTCACACTCTCATTCAACACAAGGTATGAAGTACCAGCAGCAGGCTGAGGGGGAAGGGTTTCAGGACCGTGCCTTCAGGGAGCTCACCTTCTGCTGGGAAAGACGACATTTTGACCAGCAGCTCTTCCTGAAGAGACCGAGCATGGCCACCACTCTCAGAGATACCTGCAGAGGTGAAGGAGAGGTTGTGTCCCGATGTTGGAATGGAATGGGGAAACGGGAAGACTTTTGGCGGAAGGGCCAAGGATCCAGCCGGGCTTGATTTTAACCTGGTCAGGGCTTGTGTGAGTACAGAGCGGGGGACTGGTAAGAGCATTTTAGGTGCCTGTAATTACGGCCCCTATTTTCCTAGGTTTGAGTGCTTTGACATTCATTCTCTCATTTCTTTTCATTGGTGTAGAGTAAATGACAAGGGGAAGTAGGAGCCAAGCAATTGTGGAAAGATTAAAGATACTGAAGACATTAAGATCCCTTTTTAGAGATGGGGAAACAGGCTCTGAGGTGGAGTGGCCAAGACCACGAACAGAATTAAGAATACCAAGTGTCCTAATTCCACCCAGGGATGGGCTCTGTGCATGCATCACCCAGCCCCCCACCCGAGCGCCGCTTCTTTCGCAGCCCGTTTCCCCTCTCTGACCCTGACCTCTCAGCCGTCCTACCTAGAGCGTGTCACGCGAAGCCTAACTGGGTTTTGTCCTCCTGCACTCCGGGCGTCGCGGGGAGTCAGGGGTTAAAGCCCGTGGCCCGGTTGGCCCCTTCCCCCTCCCTGCCCCCCTCGCCCCCTCCCGGCGCCGCGCCCGGAGCGTCGGTCCCGGAGACCGGCACGAGAGAGGAGGAGAGAAAGTGGGCCTGTTTCTCGGGTGGCCAATCCACCGCGCCCGCAGTGCCCCAGAGGAGGCGCCAGTGCTAGGCCAGCGCCAGGCTGGGGCTGCCTGCTTCCCGCGGCAAAGTACAAATGCGCCCGAGCGCGGCGCCTGGCGCCCTTGGCGTGCGCAGCTGGCCCCCGTGCAACCTCCCCCCACGGCTGCCGCGTCTCGGCCGCCGCCGCCGGGACCGCCGCCCTACCGGGCCCCAGGCCCCCGCAGCGCGACCCCGAGCCCCGCGCGCCCGGAGCGGCGCTCCTCGCCCAACGCCGCGCGCTCTGCACACGCCGGTCGGCTCCCGTCTTTCTTCTCCCCTCCGTCTCACCTTCTCCTTTGCTTTTATTGTTTTGACCCCTTGCAGTACCTTCCTCATCTCTCCACCTCTCTCCCTCCTTTCCCTTGCTTCTCTCTCCCCCTTCCTCTTATTCCCACCTTAGACCGCCCTTTCTGTACTCACAACCTTCTTCTCGACCCTTCTCTGACTCTCCACTGTGGCAGCAGCCCTCCCTGCGTCTGCGGGTTGCTTCGTGCCCCTGTGCCTCAGTGTCCCCCTCACCTCACTTTCTCTGGCTCAGCGCCTGGCTGGCCGCGGGGAAGGAAGGATGGTTCCCGAGGGAAGGGTCTTCTCTTCCTTGCTGGGACTCGCGCTGCTCTGGTTTCCCTTGGATTCCCATGCTCGAGCCCGTAAGTAGGGGGCACGCGGGGGGCGGGGTGCCGACTGGCCAGAGGGAGGGATGCGAGCCCCTGGGATGTGCAAGGAAGTACGAGGACTTGGGACCCCAACGCGTACTGACTGCCATCCAGGCAGCACCTGTGCCGGCAGGGCGGAGCTCCTCTGCCGACCAGTTTGGGCTGATGACTGGGAGACTGGGCGGAGGGCTTGGGAAAACTCGGAGCCAAAGGGGCTGCTGCGATGGACCTGAGGGTGGAGGGCCGAGAGCAGTGGGAGAGAGGGCCGGACGCTGTGCTTGGGGGTGGGGGTGGGAGAGCGCTTATGCCTAGTAGAGAGTCCCATGTGTTTGGCTGCAAGGGTGTGATGAAGAAGAAAAGGCTACTGAGTTTAAAGAGAGCTGGTGGAAAGAAAGAGGCGCTAACTGGGATAACATTCCCAATCCTCGTTAGCTCTTTTGATCCTCACAACACTCCCAAGAGGTGGGTATCATTTGCATTTTACAGATGAGAAAACTTAGAAGAAACTCGCTCATGTTTACAGAGCTAGTAAGCCATCCAAAGCCAGAGCTCTCCAATTCCAAATCCTGTGCTTTTTCGTCTGCCCCACTGAGTCTGGGAGGAGCCCTGATTGGGAGTTTGTGAGACCCTGGGAGGCAGCAGGACACAGTGACAGAGCTGAGTGTTCATTATCCCAGATCTGGTGAATACCAGCTGGTGGGAGGCAGGCATAGTGGGTACCTCTTGGAGCCTCAGTTTCCTAATCTACAAAATGGGAATAAAAATCCCAAGACTGTTATGAGGATTGAATTAGAGAAAACATGTAAAGTAACTGGCACCAGCAACTAGCTGATACATGGTAGATTCTTTAAAAATATCAGTTCTCCAATTCTCCTTTTCCACTTGGAAACATTGAAACCTCACACACTTTCTATAATTAATCTCTCTGAACCTCAGTTTCCTCACTGCCCCCAAAGTAGGCTGGTAGGCCCCCTTTCCATGCCCTGCCAATCTCCTAGAAGGCTGTGAGAATGGAAAGCAAAGCCAAAGATTCTCTTAATAAGAAGGGAGGAGCTTAATTCAAACCCTGGAATACCTGATAAACTGAGGTCCAGGAGAAGCAGTGGTTTGCTTTGGGTCACACTGGACAGGGCCTGGGATAAAGACCCCAGATTTCCCAGCTCTCAGCCTAGTGCTCTTTCCTCTCCACAGCTCAGCTCCCCAGTATCTGCCTTTCTTTTGCATGTGACTTTCTGGAACCTGTGGGGCTGGGTTTTGTTTCATTCTTGTCGCTGCTCAAGAAGGCAGGCTGCGTGTTGGGTCACCTGAGCTGCCAGCAGCACGAGACTCATAGAAGTCCTTAGTAACAAGTAATGGGAAGAGCTTGGTGTTGGGTTCAAGTCCTGACTCTTCCCCTTTGTAGCTGTGTGACTTTTCATAAGTCACAACTTCTCTGAGCCTCAATGTCCTCACCTGTCTAAAACATGTCATCACTTGGAACCCAAAGGAAGATGAAAGGAGGTGAATGTGTCCAAGTGTCCAGCATAATGCCTTGTACTCAGTAAATGTCTCCTCACCCTTCTTAAGCCCTAGGGGTGTCCTTCTAACACTTACCTGATGTTTCTTAAAAGGAATTTAGCACAGGACATCCTCCAGGCAGGTCTCCCTTCCTCGTGGCACATTGTTCTCAGCCCCCAAGGTTTTTCTCCAGATACCGTTGCCCTCTGTGCATCTTGGAAAGGTACCCTAGAATCAGATCATTATGCAGGATTGCTCATGTCCTATCCAGGTCCTCTTTGCCTCCCATATGTTTATCAGCCCTTCACCTTGCTTAGACACATCTCTTTCAGCAAACTTTCCCTGCCCATCTGATCCACTCAGATCTCCTTCCTCTGTGCCTCCACTGGCCTTGGGGTGCAAACCTCTCACTGGCTCCTGCCAGTATTCAGTATCTACTACAGTTTGGAGCTTAGCTACACACACACACACACACACACACACACACACACTACTTGGAGTAGACATTGAGTTATGTTGAGGTGGACTAGCATTCACAGAGGTGTGTTAAGATTCTGGGATGTCAGAACTGGAAGAACCTTTAAAAATCATCTGCTTCTACCCCTCAATTTTCCTACTCTTATAGTTAAACTAATCACAGAAAGGGTGAGTGACTTACCCAAATTCAAATAGTAAATTTATTAAAGGAAATTGTAGAGATCTGTTGTAGTCTCTGGTTTGTGTTAATTGGGAAAAATCACCTCCTTTCTCTGGGTCTTATTTTTGTCTACTGATGACAATCTATAATACTATAGTCATTTGGCAGGATCCTATCTGAAAGTGTTTTATGAAGGTGCTTGACTTAGTTTAGTAAGGCCTCAGGCCTGCAGTGGGTAAGGAATCTCCTGGTGACATCTTAGGTTCTTTCAGAAGTGGTGTCAACAGAGGGACATTCTCAAGTAATGCATGGTGTCAGACTCTTGCGGTGGCCCAGCTCTGCAAATGCCAAGGGCCTGTGAGCATGTGTGGCAGCTTGTTTCTCAGTTTAATTGCAAGGCTATTCAAACAAAGGTTATTCTATCTTTAACTCTATTTTCATGATTTCAACCCAAACTGAATCTCAACTCCAGCCACACAGGCTGAGCCCTGGTCCTCAAATCCTGACCACAGATTGAACCCTGATTCCAGGTCCCTGATTTGGTCACTGAGCAGTAGTGATTCCAGCCCCAGGCGGAGTCACATGCATGTATGATGTTGGTCACTTGGGGCACTCATCCCTAGGATCTTGACTGCCTCTCCAGTGCTGTGTCCCTGAATCAGCTCCTCTGCTTTGTGCCTTCCCCTTACTAATTGCCTCTCCCTTTAAGGTATCCAGCATGCCTTCTGTGCTCTCGCCCCTCCCTCCAACCAACCCTACTTTTAAGAGAGTCAGTTATCATGTAAAAACATTGATCTCTCTAGTATTTTTTCCAAGGAACTCGAAGCTTGTACTATGGGACTCAAAGCTTCTGTTCCCAGCTGACAGAATCTCAGTCCCCAGAAGCAGAGATGGGGCAGGAAGGGAACTCCCATGGTATGACCTGGTGCAGAGGACAAAGCTGAATCACAAGGTCAGGTCTCCAGCCCTGGCCCTGCCACCAACTCCAACTGTGACACAGGGCCAGTTGCCTTTCTCTGCCCTTCAGTTTTCCCAGGTATAAAGCAAGATGGTTGGACACAGATAATTATTGAGGACGATTCTAACTGTAACATCCCATCATTATTCTAAGACTTTCAGATCCAGAGATGCTGTTGCCTTGATTCTGAGTCTGCTCAGACCTTTGGAAAACGGACCCAGGGAAAATTAGGTAGACCCTCAGATACCAGGAGAAAGTACCTAGAGGGCCTCGGACGGTGGGTGTAGAGGGAGTCCCTCCAGTGGGGACCCTGCCCCGCTGTGCAGCTTAGTTGCATCCTCACCCACTTGTCCAGATTGATGTACCTGAGGGGTGGCAGACACCTGAGTTAAAGGCGGATGGATATCTGGCTCCAGGCAGGCCCCTCTCCGGGTCTCTCTGGACGTTTCTGCACCTTCTCTCTCCGACCAGTAGAGGTCTCTGTCTCACTCACTCGCTTGCAAACGGCTCAGCGGGAGCTGGGCAACAGCTGCGCAGTTGCTCCAGCTGTTGCACCTGTTCTAAGACTGGCCTCTCAAGTTCCCCCAGCCACTGGCCACGGCGCCGGGCTCTGGGAAAGGGACCTTGAATCCCCTGGACTCTCAAATAAAAGGAGCGGCGTGAGACCAGTGCCCCTGGGAGGTGCAGCACAGAGATCGTTTCACGCATGCCCCTGCTTCTGGTCAGGAACCCATCCCCCAGAAGTCTGTTTCACAGTATTGTTCTGTTTCCTATTCTTATAGTACATATTCTTCCGTATGTCTCACCTGAATCCTGTTGTTTCCCATTTAAAAACATTTCTTCTGATCCTGTCCCTTAGATGAAAGGTGTTTCTGTAAGCACCTGCTTTGAATCTAAAGATTGGCATTGGAGTTTGTGCAGGCAAGTCCCAGTGATCTTAGGCAAGTCGTGATCCCTTTCTGGGACTCAGTTTTCACACTGTAAAGTAGAGGATTGGATGTCATTTCTCCATCCCTAACTTTCTAAGATTCTGTGAATCTATAAAGTATATATGTCCCAAGGCAGAATAGAATGTAAATAGTCTCATCTCTACCCCGTGACTCTTGTCAGGTATTAGAGCTGCCTTTCCTGATTTGATGATTCTCTCCTTTGGGGTCCTTCTGAGCCCCTGAACATCTGCCACATACCAGATAAGAGGAGTCAGGTTCCAAGAAGTGAGGACTCTTTCCCCGGGTTGCACAGCTCAGCCACCAAGGAGCTGAGGTTTTCACTTCTGATTCCCTTAGGAGGCCTCCCACATCTGGGTACCAGTGCCCAGAGCAGAGATTATGCCTTAAAGGGGAGTAAGTTTGTTTGGGTAAAAAGGGGACTGTAAATAAATAAAGTATAGCTGTGTGGGTGCAAGGGAAAAGATTCCTGTGCAGCCTGGCTCAGTCAGGTCTCCTGAGTTCTTGCAGCCTGGGGACAGGGCAGCCTCAGTTCCAGGCCTGTCTTCTTATATCCTAGCAACTTCTAGTCCCCCCACCCCCATTCTCTCCTGTAGCCCAGAAGCTTCTTTCTGGTTATCTTTCCTTCTTCCTATTGGAAGAATTCCCAACCATTCTACCCATTCCTAACTACCTGCTATAAGACTTTTTATCATAGCATGAGAGTTTCAAAGTAGAATGTAGGATGACCTGGGATAGGACGGTTTGGAAATTTTGCATGGGAAGATCATGAACTTATTCATCCCCTTACCTGCCCAGGCTCCTGACCTTTTTGTACATGGCATTTGGTTTGGCAGCTGGTTTGGGAGTTCAGATGGAGAGAGCTGGAAAGAGGAAGTCAAAGGCTATTCCTGTTAGGTGGCAAGATCAAAGTGCTGAGAGTGATTTGGCTCTCCTATCACTTACCAAAGTTCTTTTTTTGTTAAAGAAAGCAGTTTTCAGGAATAAGGGCCATCAATCACCTCCTCTTTCAGAACTTCCCCTCTCTGTTGACTCCATTCTTTCATTGTACATTCATTTATCAAGCATCACCTCTATGTAGGCTCTGTGTGGTGCACTGGAGATACAAAAATTAATGAGATCTGGTTCTTGCTTTCAAGAAGCTCTTCTTCCTTAAGAGCTTAAGTAAGGAGGAAGAACCCACTTGATAAGTACTTCTAATCCAGTGTGATATGTATCATAATAGAGGGCTGACCTCAGTTCTGCAGGAGCCCTGAGGAAGAATTGCACAGTGGCCTGGAAGGTTGGACTGGCTTCACAGAAAGGGAAGCACCTAATTAGCTTTTAAAGAATGAGAAGGAATTGGTCAAGCATTGGAGATTGGGAATCACATTCCAAGCAGAGGAAACAGCATGTGCGGAGACACAAAAGCGTGAAGGAGACCGGTGGGGGGGTGGGGGGGTGGAAGAATGAGAAATTCAGCAAGAGGAGATGAGGCTGAAAACAGGGCAATCACAGACAGTTTTCCTGGAAAAGCAAGCAGAAGCCAGCCAGCTTAAGATGGGCTGAGGTGGCCTGATAACATTTGGAGTCTGTCTGATGAACATTGTTGCCCTGAATTCAGATTAGGCCAACTAAGTCCAATCACTTTATGCCAATGTCAAGCCAGATAAAGAGCTCTAGCGGTGGCCTACCCAAGTGGATACTTCCTGCAGGAAGAGGAGTTGGCCCCCAGCCCACCCCAGCCACTAGCAGTGGCCTGCAGGAACCATGGTCACCCTACCTTCGCTTTTGCATGAAGCTCCTGCTGCCCATTGGCACCTTGTTAGCTCCTTCAAAATCCAGCTCAGACATCTTCTCAGGAAAGCCTTCCCTGAAGAGCCTGTGCTTCAACTGTCATAGCATTTGTCAAACTATGTGTGTTACATCTACCTGTCTTCTTTCTCAGGCTGTGAGCTGCTTGAAGGTGGGAACTGTGTCTTATTTAGTCATGTACCAAGCCCGTGGACATATGTAATGGTTGATATACTAAAAGCTCAATAAATTAAAACATGAAGTAATATTATTATTACTAATAACATCATAACTAATGATCCTTATATTTACTATTATACTTATTGTGCTAAGTACCCCATGCTCATCTCTTTCTTCTAACTGGAAAACTCAATCCCATCCTGACTGCTCTTTCACCCTCTACATTTATGTCCAGTCTGTCCCCAAGCCTGCCCACTGTACCTACTAAGAGTTCCTCAAACCTGCACTTTTGCCCATGAGCACTGCTTCTATCTCGGTCCAGGCCAGCATTTCTTTAAAGCACATGACTGCAGCAGACTCCCCTGGTCTCTCTGCCTCCAGTCTTGTCCTCTAATCCACTTGCTATTCCTGTGGCCATACCAATGATTCTAAAATGCAAACCTGATAACTGGCAAGCCCCAGTTTAAAGCTTTTCCATGGCTTTCCTTTGCCCTTGGGCTCTCTCTCCAACCTGATCTTTGACCTCTCACCCTCACCCTCCCACTCTCTCCTTCTACCTTTCTGGCCCACTTTCATCTCTGTATTCCAGCTCTGCATCCGCCCCAGGTCTGAGGTCTGAGCAGGCGCCAGTTGGGGCTGAGGGAGTCTGGCTGGTGAGTGGGGCTAGGAGAGTACAAGGAGCCACAGGAAACAGCATTGGTAAAGTTATAAAGGAAACCTGGGAGTCTTGACCTCAGTGACAGATACCATGATCATGATGTTCATGCCCCAACAGGTGCCTGGGGGCTGTTCCCAGAATTCTGAAAATAAAAGTAATACCATAAAGACAGACTGTTAGGAAAGTTTGGGATCAGTGCTTAGATCTGCTTTTTGTCTGTTTTCCCTACCATTTAACAGATGTGAAAATGGAGGCCTGGAATGGTAAAGTAACTTGTCTAAACTCAGGCTGCTAATAAAAGCCAAATCCCATGTAAACCCTGGCCTATCTGAGTCCAAAGCCAGGGTCTTTAGACATACATATGCATGTCCACTGAGTGAAGGGTTTGGAGGGGTATGTAACCTGTCCAACTTTAATTCTTCTCTGTCTCTATAAAGCCTGAACAGGGCCAATTGTCTTCCTCAAACAGGATCTTCCCCAACTCACAGTCTTTTCCCCAGGTTAGACATTGCAGCCAGGGGCCATTAACTCCAAAATATGTCTGACAGAGGGCCCACTTGGCCCCTTGAGTTGAAGAGAGAGATGTAGACACTGGTGAGGAGAGGAAGCAGGGCAGCCCCAAGGCCAGGACAGGAGTGGGAAGGTCACAGAGGACCATGGGAGTAGGAGGGTATTTGAGAGACAGACTTTGCCTCCTTCTCCAAGTCACTCAGGATAGGCTCCAGTGGCTCCCTGAACCTCATCCTAACCCTCCTTGGAGCCTCTGAGTCTGGGTGTATGGGACCATAAACACATCCTAGATGGTAGAAGCATAAAATGATCAAATGTTAGAACAACAAAATTGTACAGTTCTGGAAGCTTCATGTTCTAACGAAATGGAGGCTCTTAGAAACATGGAATTTTCAAATCTTGAATCTTAGAAACTTGGAACCTTGGAGTCTTAGAATTTTGAAATCATGGATTCATAAACTGTGCAGAAAACCTTTGAAGATCAAAACTCACTTCCTGCCACACACACTTTTTTACAGATGGGAAACTGAGGCTCAGAGGAGTCTTCCTCAATATCACACAGTGAATTTGTGGCATAAGGAGCTAGAGCTCCTTCCACCAGCCACGTGCAAGGTTTGGGGCTAGTGCCAGGACTGCAGGGACAGAGGCAAGGCTGCCTACCCTGCCTGCATTTCTTCCTCCTGCCTAGTTTTGGCATGGCCTTGGGCACTCACCTCCTTAGAGGAAGAGGGAGCTCCAGGCAATGCCACCCTTCCTGTGCCTCTCACCTAGGAGGGCTGGTGAAGTGGGGATTGTGGTTTCAGGAGACCTCCTGGGGGTAAAGGTTGGCCTGCCAGGCTACCCACACTCTTAATGGTTGCTAGTTCTGTTAGTGGGGGGAAGGGACCTCCTGGCCTGGCCGTGGGCTGAGACCTACTCTCTGTCTTCGTGCTCTGAGCTGGCAGTGAGGGGGAGGGGTTGCCAATTGGCCCAAGGGCCAGGCTACCGGGCCGCCCCAAAGAAGGTGGGACAGGGTTTCTTCAGCAAGGAGGCTGAGACCTAAGGCCAAGGTAGTGTTGCAATCGCCGCCCCCGCCCCGCGGGGGGAGGGGACTGAGGAAGAAAGACATTATTCAATCCTAGGAGAGTTCGGTTGGCTCTGACAGGCACCCCAGCTGGGACCGTGTCCCGCCCTCTCTGCCTGCGGAGGTTGAGAGATAAACAGCTCATTTGATACGGGCCAGCCGGGGCCTTGCTAGGAACGGGATCTGCTGTCTATTCCCCTCCTCTACTCTGGGAGGCTCGGAATGGGTGGGGAGAAAACGAGCCGTTCGTTGGGTCCTCAGTGCCGGTGGAAACGCAGACTCTGAGGGCATCATAACCATGGCCTCAAACCTTTGTCCTGGAAGGCCCAAGAGGCAGAGCTGGAGCAGTGCGAGGAGCTAGAAGGAGGCTGATTTCAGCTCCTTCCAAAGGAAACTTTCTAAAGGTTGGGAATGGCCCTTGACCCCGGCTCTAGAGCTGTGTGCCCAGGGGCTGCACTCCAGCCCAACCCCAGCACTGAGAGGGAATTCCTGCTTTTTGTGTGAGCTCCTGTACAAGTGTGCTGCTTTCGGTGTTCTGGGATTCAGAGAGTTTAAATGTGTATTCAAGATGATAATGTCCATCTTGCAGGGTCATTGTTATCATGATTATCATAATAACACATTCAACCAATTGTAAGGAACTGGGCTACATAAGCACTTTACAAGCATTGTCCAATTTAATTCTCAACATAATAATGTTATTGAAATAATTAAGAAATTAAGTACAGAGAAGATTGTCACTAAATGTTAGTTCCTTTCTCCATATTTCAATCTCATTTAATTCAACAAGGCTTTGTGGACAACAAACCTTTGTGGACAATAAATCTTTGTGGACAACAAGCCTTTGTGGACACTTGCGCTGTGTCTCCCAGTTCCTTCCTAAGAGAGCTTAGATTATTCTTTAGATAGTGGAGACCTTTCCTATAGGAGTGATAGCATCATCCCTTTCGAGTGGTAAAAATCACCAGGTACCTGAGTGGAGGAGGGTTGGCAGAGGGTTGGGGCCAGGGGCTGCAAGCTGGACCTGGAGTCCTGACCCACGGCTAGGTGGTGAGCAGGTAAGAGGTGAGGGCAGCTGTATCCTAGAAAGAACCCAAAATGCTGGGCTGTGGGAGGTAAGAAAGGTAGAGGTTTCAAGAAAGCAGGATTACAGGAGTGGTATCTAACCCACACAACAAAGCAAACTATTTCAGTCATTCTCAGACACATTCATCCGCATATTGACAACTGATATGCAGATTACAAAAATAATCAATTGATGTGCAGTCACACATACAATCGATTGACTATGCAGTCACTACTGACTTTTTAAGGCTATTTAAAAGTCAGTTTCTAACCTTTCACTAAGCAGCACTTTGTTTTCTCAGTTCATGCACTTTCCATCATGGCTGAATGAGATACAGTGACACAGTGTAGATAGTATGAACTCGGGAAAGCTGCTGTGAGTGGCTTTATTCAAAAGGTAGGTTACACACAGAGAGAGAATATGGATGGAGACCATCAGAGGGAACGAAGGGTACAGAGATACAGTAAATAAATAAGCAAAATGAGACAAGAGAAAGCAAGTGGGATTGTGAGGGCAGAAGAAGCAGTGTGTTGGACCTGGGCTGTCGTCCCTGCTTGGTAACTGACTTACTGTGTGACCTTAGAGGTGTAATTTATCCTCTCTGTGCACTGGATTATTCATCTAATCATAATAACTAACATTTATACCACCGTTTAAATCTGTAAAGCACTTTCACTGCTTAAGGTTCAGAGTGGGGTAGTGACATGCCCAAAGTCACACAGCAAGTGAGTGATTAAGCTGAGATTCAAAGTTATTAGACATTCTGGCTCCCTAACTGGGAGAACATGTCCAGTGGATTCAGTTTTGTCTTGAGTGGTTCAGATAACAACTTCCTAGAACCAGAAAGAAGGAGGGATGAGGCATGGATGGTCTTTGGGCAGGAGCCTGCTGGGACTGACAAAGCACTGGTTGTTTTGCCAGGACCAGACATGTTCTGCCTTTTCCACGGGAAGAGATATTCCCCTGGCGAGAGCTGGCATCCCTACTTGGAGCCTCAGGGCCTGATGTACTGCCTGCGCTGCACTTGCTCCGAGGTAGGTTCCTCTGGCCACCTGTTTCAGGTATGTCTGGGAGAAGTCACCCCAGAGGAAGGGAGAACAACCTGACTCTAGAGGTCAGTGGCACTCTATAACAGGCCTCCTAGAATTATACTCTGTTAGCTATAGCTGAGGGACTTGGGGCCATGCAACTTCCCTACCAAGTACTCAGCATCTACCACCACTACTGTGCACCTCTCAGAGATAAGTCACGCAACAGATCAGCAGCTAGGCTGTCTGGGGACTAGGGTCTCCCATTTCTCCTAGCCTTCTTTCTACTTCTGCTGGTGCCAGCCTCCCTGCCTCCTGTGCAGCAGAAGACAGAGCCTTTCTGACCGGGCCTCCCGTTCCTTCCTTTCCTCATACTATTTCCTGCAGCTCTCTGTTGCCACCCTGCCTTAGGATGTGTCCCCCAATTTCACTGGTCCAAAGAGTTGTTCTTCAAGGTTTGGCCAAATGCCACCTCCACCATTAGCCTTACTGTATCTCTCACCTGCGTGTATTTTCTTGTTGTATGGAATCCCATATGAGTTTCTTTGTCCCTTTTTCCGGTCACTGTTGGCCAGCTATAATAGTTACCTGTGCCTGTCAATTGCTGCCCCTCCTACATGGGTCTTCCTGGGTGCCCCTCCATGCCCCATTCGGTGTCCTGCCAAAGGCTGAATGAACTGGGGTAGACAGCATATATTTTTGTTCACTGCTGGGTCCTGCCGCTGCACTCCCAACCCAGTACCCTCCACAGGGTAGAATAAATGAGACCCCCATGAGGTCCAGAATTCTCAGGCCAGGTATGAGGTTGGAGGAGTGGGGAAGGAAGGAGTGATTTAAGAGGCTTGAAATACCCTGGACTTTAGCTCAGCTGCCTGAGGCTGAGGCTGGTTGGCATGACATTCTCAGCTTTCTCTATCTGGATGCTGGTACTTGGAAGGAGGGTTACCAAGCTCTCAACTGGAGCCAGTGTCTTAGGCCCTCGCTTTCCCTGCACTGAGCCAAGAGAGGAATGCAGACGGCCAGTAAGAGCCCCCCTTGTTACAACAATCCTCAGCTCAGGATGGGAGCAGAGAAATTCTGAGGGAACACTGGGATAGGGCATGAGCCAGCCCCTCTCCTGACTCTGAACTCTGGGGTCTCCCTCCTCCTGGGACCTTTCCCTCTGATTCCCCACTGCTTCTACCACGTTGGCCCCGGGTAGAACCCCGACCGGGACACAACCCTCATGATTGCCTCCCCTCGGTTCTCCTCAGCACATCTGAGGCCAATCAGCTTTTCAAAAAGAACTTCATGAAATATAGCCAAAGAACAGGAAGGAAACCATAACAGAAAAATTCCAGACATATCATGTGGTCCAGTTGACAAAGTCCAAGTTTTAGGATCTACTGGAGCTAATTCATTTCTCCCTTCTGAGTTCACACGTACACAGTTTCTTCAACCCAAAAGGCTATAGCCGACACCCCAATACTCTCCAAACATACCCTGAATTTCCCACTTCTCTCACCATCACTGCTCCCCCTCATCTAGGCCACCTTCGTCTCTCACCGGAATGCTACTAGAGCCTCCTAACAGGTCTACCTGCCCCCTCTCTAAATCCGGCTTTTGCACCACAGCTAGAAGAATCTTTTCTGAACATTAAAACACATCATGTCATTTTGGAACATCTCCAATAGCTCTTTGTTGCAACTAAAGTAAAATTCAAACTCCCTGTTGCGGCTCTGCATGATCTGACTTCTGCTTTATTCTCCAACCTCATTTCCTACCTGCACCAACACTTCGGAATCATTCATACTTGTTCCTCCACCTGGAATGTTCTTCCCCTGGGTCTTCTCACATACAGTTTCTCTTACCTCACAGTTCATAACAGAAATGTTACCTCCTTATGAGGCTTTCTCTGACTACTGTTTCTAAAATAGTCTAACCTTGTTAACTCAGTCACATTACCCTGTTTGATTATTACCATAAATTTAACATCTGAAATGATATTTTTCCCACTTGTTTATTTTTTGTGGTCTGTCTCCCCATGCTCGGTGTTCGCTCCGCGAGACTAGATACCTTGTTAGTCTCACTCCCTGGCATATCCCTGGCACTCAGTAGTCATGCAGTTAATAGTGAGCGAATGCATGAGTCCCCGCCCCAAGCACCAGAGGCAGCTCAGCATCCTGGGAAGTGCACAGCCCTGGAGGCACTGCCCACCAGCTGTGTCACCTCAGGCAACGTAACCTCCCCTAGGATCTTCTGTCATTTTGAAGTATAGATAATAGTAGCTACCTCTAGGGTTGTTGAGAAAATGAAGTGAGATAACACATATCTGTGTCACATACAGCTCCTATCTAGTAGTCACTTAATACCATTCCTGAGATGTGCCCTGTAGCTGCAGGCCACCTCCCCTTTCCATCCTTAACCTGTGTCCATCTTACTTTCTCCTGTATGCCACTGATCATCTCCATCCCTTGGTTCCTTCAAGGCCAGAATGGAGAGCGATTCTTACTCTTCAGGCCACACAGTGCCTCTCACTCCACCCTACTTTCTTATTTGAGGAGCTCAGTTCACCTTCAGGACATTTATTAAGCACCTATGAGTGCAAGGCCTCTAGAAGGCTCCTTTTGGATCTCAGACCAATTTTGTGGACTTTGCAATGCACCGTAGCACTAATCAATCCTTGTGATCACCTCTGGCCATCTTGGGAAGCAGTGATTCCTGAGGGACTAGGGCCTGGACAGAGTTTTCCATGGGGCAAGAGGCTACCTCTGGGAGAAGTGCTGTCAGGGCACTCAGGTGGACGAGGAGGCTGGAAACGACTTCAAAGTTTGACTAGGCTGCCTCCATTTGTCTAAGAGAGAGACCATCTATCCCTCCTCTCCTGGATCTCATTCATTCACTCATTCATTCATTCAGACTGTCGCAGGCACTAGCTTGGACCCAAGCCTTATGCTGATGATCCAGAGATGAATGGGATGAGGCTTGGTCCTTGTTCTTGGGAATGCGTGGTGGCATAGATGAGACAGATGAAAATGGTTAATTACGTCACAGTGCAATGACCCTTCCAACAAAAAGGAGAGAGTAAGGTGTGAGAAGCCTGGGACAGGCTGACAAACCGCCTGGTGAGCTGGGAAAACTGCCAGAATGGATGGTGGCCTCTCTTTCTCCGACTGTGTGATTCGTGGCTCCTTTCTCCTTCATTTGCTGTACTTGAAAAGGTGTAAGAACTCTGAACCGCCCCTTCTCTGGTGTAGGCTGACCAGATGTTCCATTTTAAATGGGACAGAAAACAATGGTACTGTCTCATTTCAAACAGTACCTCTGGGCAGCCCACTGACACCTTGAATTTAGCCCAGTGAGACGAGGCTGACCATACGTACCAGCTGACATGGGACAGTACGGTTGTTTTCTGACCCATTTAAAACAGGACGTCTGCTCAGCCTACTCTGGTGCCAACTCCAAGGCCTTTGTGCAGGGTCATCCAAACCTCCCAGAGACTTAGGGAGTGGTCACAAAACCCTGAGTCTTCTCCACATCAGGTTTCCAGTCTTGTTCCCATTCCTGTTACCTATCCTCATGTGTGACATTCCTCTCTTAACCAGGAAGCTCAGGCCCAGAGGTCAAAGAACAAAGCCCTGGAGTTAAAATAATACAATCAAGATCAATGTCAAAATAAATCTTGAGGCTTTTGCTTATATGTCTCAAACACCACAAGGGGGACACGAGATCTGTGCAAACGCGTGCACACTGTGCCCTCCTCCTCCGTGGTGGGGGAGGGTCATGGATGGTGAGCCATACAAGTGAGCAGGGGAAGAGGAGAGACTGGACACTGGAGTTTCTTGTTTTTATTATATTACAGCTTTAAAATGAACACAGTGTCCCACAGTTCAGATGGGGTTTGGGGGGAGGGCGGATTAGGGTGGGAGGCAATGGCTCTTTGAAACCAAGGCTGATGATACCTGTGTCCCCTTCAGAGTGCCCATGTGAATTGTTACCGCCTCCACTGCCCTCCTGTCCACTGCCCCCAGCCTGTGACTGAGCCCCAGCAGTGCTGTCCACGGTGTGTGGGTAAGTAGCCTCGCTCCTCCCCTTGCTCCCCTGACCCTTATCCCCCTCCCAATACAGGCCTCTGGTGGAGGGAAGCCTCTGGAATGAGAGGGGCAGTCTCTAGTCATTAGAGGTGTGAGACACAAGGGTGCTCAGGGGGAAGAAACATCCTAGATCCCCAAGGAGGGCTTGGGTAGCAGCAGATTTCTCATTCTTAAGTAGCTGTGCCTGACAGAAGGACAGAGAAGATGTGGAGAGTAGCCGAAGGAAATGGGGGCACGCTCGGTCTGTTGACAGCACACTTGGGCCCCCGGCTCGAGCTAGAGGGAGTGTATGTGCCTGTGTAAGTGGAGATGAGTGGGCTGGGGCCGCGAGGCCCTGCAAGGAGACCCCAGGATTACCCTGGGGCTGGGAATGACCAAAGGAGTCATTCTTAGATTCTGAGATTCCTACCAGTGCTGAGGTTCAGGGACTCTGTGTGTCCTGATACTAAATGCCTAGGATGCCATAATGTCAAGGTTCTAAAAGCCTCTAAGTCTGGGATGCTAGGAAGTAGAGGTAAGAGAGAGGGAGGAGAGGAGAGGTGGTCCAAGAAGAAACTGACATAACTAAGTGGCCAATTAGAGGCAGCCAGTTGGGAGGCCAACTTAGAAGAGTTGGGGCTGAAGGGTTTTGAGATGAGAATCGATGTTCAGAAGCATCCAGAAGGCAGAGGGAGGCACCAGATTGTGACCTCAGTCCCCAGGCTCTGGAACCAGGGCCATCCTAGGGAGCTGGGAACCTGTGTAGTGTGGGTACACAAGGGCTCATTTTCCAAGTGGGACCCCAGGAAGATCTGACTGGCTCTGCCTTGGGTCACAGAGATTCCTGGCTCTGGGTTCCCTTGGATATTAGGGGCGCTAAACTCGGTCCTGCCCAGTGAGGGGGCACCGTGCCTCCTCCCTGTCTGGGGCTGACTCCAGAAGTCCTGACCGCTCCTTGCTGACTGAGCTTTGGCCCAGGCTCCTTCTTCCACACACTCCTCTCTCCCTCTCACTTTCCTGGCTCTGCCCCTTCCCCTGCTCGGCTCTGCATATTTTTCACAACTCAGCTCAGCCATCAGCCCCTTCAGAAGCCTTCCCTGACCACACCCCAGCCCCTGTCCCAGCTGAGTTAGGGCCCCTCCTTAGTGCCCTAGCCCTTACCATGTGTCTCTACCAATTGAATTGTGAGTTTTTTGATGGGAGGGGCTGAGTCTCATTCAGCACTTCATTCCCAATGCCTAGCATGCTGCCTGGTACAGAGAAGGTGTTTAGTAAAGGTGTCTTAAAAGAATGAGTGGTTTCTCTCAGGACCACAAGCTTTAAAGGCTCACCTCTACACTCGGCTGGATGAGGGTTGGCTAATTGGCAGATGAGTGGGGGGAGGGCTCTGGTGGCGAGTAAATGACAGGAGCTTACGCCAAGTACGGGGCAGTCTAGGTCATCTCAGTTGATTCCATTTGGCACTCTGTTCTTTCACTAACATGTCCCTAGCACCCAGAGCAGTGCCTGGCACTAGGCGGTGCTCCCTGGACACCCACTGCATAGTGACTGAACTAGCAGATCACCACTGAGTGGGGCTCAGTGGAGCTGAAGATTCTGGTCTTGCCCTCTGGCTCTGGTCAGGACTCGCTGAGACACTGAGAGGCTGAAAGGCTGTGGTAAGGAAAGCCCTGGGAGAGAGTGACAAAGTTAGATATAGGTGTCAGCAGGACCTTCTTGGTTAGTTGATATGGCTGGGAAGGCTGAGGCCAGAGCTCAGTTTAAATGCTAAGATGGGATGAAATGCCCGGTTAATCCTGGCAAAGCTCTTAGATCCACATGAAACCTCATTTTCTTCTTCCTCCTGCTCCTCCCCACCTGCAGAACGTCACACCCCCTCTGGGCTCCGGGCCCCGCCAAAGTCCTGCCAGCACAACGGGACCATGTATCAACATGGAGAGACCTTCAGTGCCCATGAGCTACTCCCTTCCCGCCTGCCCAACCAGTGTGTCCTCTGCAGCTGTACCGTAAGACCTTCTACCTTCCTTTCAGCCCAGGCCAGGGGTCTGGGCCTGCAAAGTGTAGCGGTATGGACTGGGGCAAGCTGTTCTCCCTGGTTAAAGCAAAGTGAGAGTGAACAGGCTCAGGGGGAAGGGGACATCTGGGACTTAGAACATCCTGCCTTCTCTGGGCTTCTACACCCTCCTGAGCTACCTGTCATAGCACCAGTCACCTTGCACTGACATTTGCCCTTTTTTGTTTCTTCCAGTAGACTCTGCACTCCTGGAGGGGTGGGGACATCCCCAGTTTACTTCTGTACCCTCTGCTGCTCCTGGCCCAGGGCCTGGCATACAGAGGATGTCTGTAATGATTGTTGAATGAATGAGTGAATAAATGGATGAATGATCAGTTATCAGCCCTTAGGCACAGAGCCAGAGCCAGACTGTTTGTAGCAAATGGAATTTAATTTGAAGCTGCTTAAACTCCCCCTGTTGTGGTCAGAGTTGGGCCTAGGGACAATCAGGGCTGACTCTGCAGCATTACCAGAGGACAGAGACTGAAACCATGCAAGGCCTGATCTGGAAAGTCTTCACCTTTCTCCTCATGAGGGTCATAGGTATCGCCCTGCTACAGGTTTGCAGGATGAGGTTTGGCTCCTCATCCGTGCATTGGCAGGAGTTTCTCTGGCCATCCTGATTTCCTTACTACTTGGTCACCAAACTTCTCTGGGCTTCAGTTCCTCTGTGTGCATAGGGAGTCTGACCAGATGGTCTCCAGTGTCCTCTCTGTTTAAAATAATCATCAGATTTAGCAGTGATGTGAGAGGAGGATGCCTAGACTAGGTATCAGACACCATGTTTGAGGCCCATGTGACCTTGAGCAATTCACTTCTCTCAGGCCTGCCTCTCCATCTGTTCAGTGAGTGGATCCCATCAGTCTGAGGCTCTGAACCATAAAGTGTCTCTGCTGCAGAGCAAGCAACTTACAAATAACCAGGGTGATTACATGTAAGTTAACCCAGAGAATGATTATTATTGCAGGATCTGAGCCTCTTGTACTTTTCTAGTACATTGTATCTACTAGGTTCATGGAAATGCCTTGTGTTTATATACAACATTCCAATGGCCCTAGGAGAAGGATATCAGATGAGAAAACTGCTGATATCAGATGATATCAGAGCAGTTAAGCAACTCCCCTAAAGTCACACAGCTAGTTTAGTGGCAGAGCCAAAATTCAGACACAGGGTCACATGACTCCAAACCTCATGCTCCTTTCTCTGCATTATGCTGCTTCCTATTGGTGAGGAGGGGGCTCTGGGAAGAGACAGAAATGAGGGTGGTGGGGTGTCAAGAGCATCCTTGTGATTCCTCATTTTTTCTCCCTGGGCACTTGGATCTTCCCTTCCTTCTTCTCATCCCTGTTTATATGAATCTGGCTTGACTCCTGGCCTCATCTGAGGGATCAGAATCCTTACTTTTGAGGCTCATTGGAAAAGGAGTGGGGAAAGGCCTCAAGATAATATCACTTCTCCTCAGGTGCAATGTGCCTTACAGGTTAAAAAGTGTTTTCACAACCGTCCCTTCACTTGATCTTTACAGCCCAAACAGAAGAGGAAACTGAGGTCCAGAGAAGAGAATTGAGTCACCAAAGGTCATCTGGCCAGCTTCCCGAAAGGCTCTTTCCCCTGCAGTCTTGCCTTTCCAGTCTGGGTTCTGAAGTTGGGACTTAGGGTTTTCAGTAAGAAAACCACTCCCCTTCCCTATGCTGGGTCCTCTGTTCCAGGCCAGGGGAGAAAGACACTGACTTTAGCAGGAAAAGCCCCAAGACCAGGCTCTAGTTCATTCAGCCCAGTGCTATCTCTGACTTGAGACAGTCCAGGCCCCTCTGTAGGCTCTCTGCTGCTGTAAGATAGTAGGATCCCACTTCTTCACGGGGCTGTGAGAGCCTGTGCAAGTGCTTTAGAGGCTGAAGGATGAATGTTACCTCAGGGCCTGGGGTAGGAGAGGGGAGGGTACAGAGGACCCCTCCTCGGAGCTGACTGGGCCTCTGCTGTTCCCTCCCTCCTTCCCCCACCTCAGGGGAGACCTCAAGGCCATAAAGTCTCCAGGGCAGAGCACTCTCCTAGCCCCAAGGCTGGTCCTCATCAGAGCTCATCTCCCAGCACCTGTTCTCTCTGTCTATCAGGAGGGCCAGATCTACTGCGGCCTTGTGACCTGCCCAGAACCAGGCTGCCCCGCACCCCTCCCGCTGCCTGCCTCCTGCTGCCAGGCCTGCAAAGGTGAGTCTGTTCTTGATCTGACAGTGCCAATCTCCCCACTCAAAGGACCCAGCCATGGACTGTTAGACCTGGGGGAATTTGGGGGGACACCCAGGATATAGCGGACCATGCCTTCCTCAAGGGTCATGGCTTAGCTGTGCCCCCCACTTTCCCCATCCTCCCAGAAGGCTGATGTGCATTTTTATTGCAATCCCAGGGAGCAAGATGGAGGTAAAGGGGGAGTGAAACAGGGAAAGAGGGAGAAGTAACTTAAGAATGTGTTGATAGGAATCACCTCTGCTTGCTATCAAGTGTGACCTGTGGCTCTAAGTCATCTTCTGCTTCCAGGGAAGTCTGGGGTGAGAGAAGACCAGTAAGAATTTGTCCACCAGCTACCAACTCCCATTGATCAAAGGTTCACCCCAAGGGCGGGAATTCCTTTGTGGTCCCCCTTGTACATGCTCATGCGGGTACTGGGCTGCTCTGGGAGCAGAAGGCAGGAATAGGGTTGGGTAAGAAGTTGGGGCAGGAGGCGTGGGCGTGAGGGCAGTTGCTGGCAGGCTACACCTGCAGGAAGTCGGCTGAACCCCTGTGATGTGCGGGGGCTGCTGCAGTGCTTTTAACAAGTGGTCAGTGTTCCTGTGATCAGAGGAGGCTGATAAGATCAGAAGAGGCACAGAAGAGGGGTCTGTGCACAGCTGGGCACAGGCCTAGGCTCACCAGGGCTGAGCATGTGTGTCAAGTAAAATCCAGGTGAAATCTCTGTATAGGACAGAGAAAGGCCAACACATCAGCTAGTGAAGGGCAAAAGCCTTAAGCGGATTGAAGTGCACAGATAGTCCAACAGTTTCCTGTGGCCTGGGGTCATCTAGGGAAGCTTCCTGGAGGAGACAAGACTTGTGGAAGGGAGTGCACCACCGTAGAATGTTTTTGTGGATGTCAGTGTTGTGGAAGGGCATCGGACCAGGAACCAGGTGACTCCAGTTTAGTCTTGGTTTTTGCAGCTATTTCCTGCAGATTCCTTCCCCTGTCTGGGCCTCAGCTATGCCTTACATGCACTGAGACGTTGGCCATAGTGATTTCTAATAGACAGTCTAATTACAGTGTTCTTGGTCTTCGAACCAAGAATGCCTGGAGGGAGCCAGGGGCTAGGGAGAGAGAAGCCTTCTCTCTGAGCCTTAGGAAGTCCCAGGGCTCCAAAGTGCCATATGTCCTGGTGCCCAGAGGTAGAAAATGGAGGAGTCCTAGGGTGTCCCAGCTGGAGGGGCAGAAGGGCTGGAGGGGGGTTCCCAGAAGTGTAGCGTGTTGACCAAGGCCTGGTGACTTCCAGTGTGACTGGGTAGAGTGGTTGCCCAGCGGACAGCAACTAATCAGGCTGCAAGGATGGGATTCTGGGCCAGCCATGATGGGCGCTGAACAAGATGCTCTGTCCCAGCTAAGCAGTTCGGTCCTTATGGTTACCAGGAGGTCTGTGTGTGGAAACTGAGGCAGAAACCCAAGGGTGAGAAGAGGCTATAAAGGGAAGTGGGATTAAGTCCCCGCTGGGCCAGAGGGACCTGCTGATGTGCGGGGGCTGCAGAAGTGGCACTAAGCCATGGCGGGGCAGAAGCTAGAGGTGGAGGCCTGCAGAGCTCTGGCCAGCAAGGCTGAGGAGGCAGAGGCTGACCCGACTTCCCTTTGGGTTTCCAGATGGGTCAAGTGAGAAATCGGCTGAAGAAGACACCACACAGTCACAGCATGGGGTGGTGAGTGCACAGCTTTACTGACAGGGTGGGGAGAGGAGGGGAGGTGGGCTGGTATCCAGGGCCTAAATCTCGATGACTGGAGCACGCAATACCATTATTGTCTGCATCTCTCATTGGTCCCCTGGGTCAGCTTCATTACCCCGCCATGTCCAGCCCCTCTCCCTAGCCTCCCTTCATGACTGATGGGCCAGAAGGGGCCTCGGAAAAAGCAGCATACAGACAGGAGCAGGCCCCAAACGTACTGGTTTCCTTCCTGGGAAACGCTCTGACACTTCCATCCAGACCTGTGCCTGTCCTTATTCAGGCCGTCCCTGGGCAGCATATTCCCCCGAGGAATTGGCCTCTGGCTTGGGTTAGCCTTCCCCACCCAGCTCTTGAGGTACCAGTTCTTTGTCTGGGAGCTGCCTCTCTTCCTCCCTCTGTCTTGGCCCCTCTCAGTGTTGCTTTAGAGTTAAGATGGGCTAACTGTGGTTGGAGAGGAAGGAGGTGGGAGAATGGGCTCACACACTGACACAAGTCCCCATCCTCCACCTGTGCCCTGTCTACCGTGTGAGCAACACCTGCTCTTTCAGCCTGGGTCACCTATACCCTGGGGGATTGGAGGCTGTGCTTCCCCTCCCAGAGCTTCCCCAGGGGTCTGAACTAATGAACTCTTCCTTCTCCTCTGCCAGCCCATGCCCATTCCCAGGCGGGGCCTTCTCAGGTGGGGGCCTCTGTGCCATAGGACCCCAGCCAGGCCATCCCCTTTCCTTCTCGCCCTCCCCCTGGGAGTAAGTGAAGGCCACACAGGCATAGTTCCAGGCCCTGAGCAGCTACTTACTGGATGATGTGGGCAAGTTGCCATTTGGGGGTTGGGCTCTTCAATTTCTTCTTGTCTCTATTCTATTTGACAAGCATTCCTGAGAGTCTCCTATGTGCCTGGGCCTGTGCTGGGGCCTGGGACACAATTTCTACTCTTGGAGCTCTTGTGGGCTTACTCAGGCCATCAGAAGACTGACTGAGGCTGTATGGGGCAGGAAGGGACTGTACAAGAAGGAATGTGAGTGGCTTGCAGTCAGCAAGGGGGAGAAAAAGCTCTGCCCTTTGCCCCCAGCGTACTTGCTCCTCTCCCACAACCTGCAGTGCCAGCCAAACTATGAATATGAGCTGCAGAGCTGCTGCCCCAATATACTGCCCTTGCCACACATCTTTGCTACCACTGCCAGCCTTCCCAAGACCTGGTCTGAGGGGCGGGGTCTCGGGACCTTGCATTCCAGGGGCTCAGGAAAGAGGGCCTGAGCTCTGGAGACCCTCTGGAGGGCCTGCTCCTCTTCCTGCCCCGTGGGACTCTTCAAAGGCCTATCCTCTTACCCCATCACCTAAATCTTACAAGACAAAGAAGAATTTCCTGACTCTCATTTCCCTTATATTCTCACCTTCTATTTCTTAAATATTAAGTTCTCCAAGTCCCTGATCACGTATGTCTCCCATATTAACACCTAAGCACTCTCTGCCTACTCAGTCGCAAGGCCCTGGTTCTGACAGGCCTGAGAGGACCTGGATCTCCAAACCACTATCTTTTAAGAGTTTTCAAAGATCCCTGTCTAAGAATGCCTCAGACCCCATCCAGATGATTTTTCTGACCCCAGCCTGCTCTTCCTCATTGGGAAGTCATGCTGGTGTCTACCCTCAGAATTCTCACTGCAGCCTCTGTCTTGCTGCTCCTCCACTGGCAGTAGCCCATCAGTGATCTTCATCCCTCCTGACATTTGCAGAGACATTCCCAGGATCCGTGTTCAGGGGACGGCGGGAGGAAGAGAGGCCTGAGCACCCCAGCCCCCACCGGGCTCAGCTCCCCTCTGGACTTCATCCCTCGCCACTTTCAACCAAAGGGGGCAGGCAGCACAACAGTCAAAATTGTCCTGAAGGAGAAACATAAGAAAGGTGGGGACTGGAACTTCCTCCAAACCCCGGGGGGTGGGAAAGGAGGGCCCGACTTCTCCTTCCTCCTGTCCCTGACACCCCAACTCAGTGGTTCTCCAATCGCAACCTGGCCATGACCTTGTAGACTCATAGAACATACAAACTGAAGGTGCCCTTAATGGGCATCAGGTCTAGACCCTCAATTGACAGATGATGAGGTTCAGAGTATTGAGTTACAGACAGAACCAGTCCTAGAACCAGGACTGTGGGTTAGTATAACAATATGTTTTGGACCATCTGCCACATCTTTGCTGGGAATTGAGGAGCACAGTATAGAGAGATGAAAAATGGTGTCTGTCCTTGAGGGGCTCCAGACATGTACCATATTTTGCTAGGTATAATGAGCTCCCGTGTATAGCATGCACCCACATTTTTGACCCAAACTTTCAGGGAAAAAATCTTTCATTTTACTTTTATAATTTAAATTTTTATTTGTTTATATTTAGGTACTTGCTTTTTGTATTATAAAAGAATTTTAACATTTTAAAAACATTATGGTACAAGAAATTTTATGTAACAAATAATTACAAAATACAACAGATACAAGGTACAAGAAATTTTATGTATAAAATTTTTTTATATATAAAAACCCAATTATTGTATTCCAGGGTGTTATTTTGCATACAGATGTCATTATTTATTTCTAAAGTTACACTTTTAACTCATAAGAATAAATAAAAGAATGAAAAGCATTTATGTATTAATAGATACCAAATTAGTACTATTCATGTATAATGCACATTCTTATTTTTCCCTCACAAATTTGGGCAAAAAGGTGTCCAAATTGTATTCTACATGGCAGAATACAGTAAATAAATTGCTATAATGCAAGGGCAGTTTTTTGACGAAGGATGGAGCAGAGCAGGACTGCAAGAGGACAGTAAGAATGGAGTGGGAAGGAGGCCCCATGGTAGCCATGGTAGCAGAGTAGGAGGAAAGTGGCTTCACCTCAGGGCACCCTGACTGGTGGAGAGGCATCTGTCCCAGCCCCGCTTTGTACAGATCGGACATTGAGGCTGAGAAAGGGGAAGGGACCTGCCAGACAGAGCTTGCACAGCCAGGTGCAAGAACTTTATGTCACTTCTACTGTCAGGTCATCCCCCTCCTTGCTCCACCAGAAGCGTCCTGAGGGCAGGAGAAGGACTCTCCATCTTCCACAAGTCTTTACTGGGCATATCTCAGTCCTAAGTGCTGAGATGGGGGGATGTCAGGGACTTGGGACCAGTTTTATACCCTGGCCTCCATTTTGCAGGCAGTGTGGCTGGGCCAGACTGGTGGAAGAGGGGCTCCCTGAGACCCCACCCCCACCTATTACTAGACTCTGGTGGGAGTTGGGAGCACTGACCTTCCCTCCCTTCCTGCCCCCCTTGGTGCAGCCTGCGTGCATGGTGGGAAGACATACTCCCATGGGGAGGTGTGGCACCCAGCCTTCCGTTCCTTCGGACCCTTGCCCTGCATCCTGTGCACCTGTCAGGACGGCCGCCAGGACTGCCAGCGGGTGACCTGCCCCACTGAGTACCCCTGCCATCGCCCTGAGAAAGTGACTGGCAAGTGCTGCAAGATTTGCCCAGGTATAAAGAGATGCTGGGAGCAGGGAGGGCCTTGGTCTGTCTCTCCCCAGGGCACAGACCCTTAGAACGTCTCCGACACGGATGGGGCAGGGACTCAGAGCTACAGGATGCAGGGTTTTAGGTACACAGAATGTTAGAAGCTGAGCCGTGGAAAATGTCAGACTTACAGTGTATTACTTATGGAACCATCCAGTGTTACGGAGACAGATCCAGAGGCTCTCAGACATATATACATACAATCAAATAATGTTCTGGATTCTATAAACTTGTAACATCTTAGGATATTAGGACTTTTAAGAGAAATAGCCAGGGTTTACTGAGCACATACCATGGGTTAGTATGTATTTGGAGGTGCAGGACTGCATGTAATCTTCACCATAATGGACAAGGCAGGTATCTGTCTCCATTTACAGAATGAGAAGATAAGTACCTTGTCCCAAGTCATACAACTAACTGTCAGTGCTAGAGCTGGGAGTTGCACCCTGGTCTGTCTTTCTCCAAAGACCAGTTCCTGACCTCTCCTGTCTTCCTTCAGTCCTCGTGTACGTATGGGAAAGCTGAGCCTCAAGGAGACAAGGGACTTTCCAGAGTGAGAAAGCAAAGTCGTGGTGGAGCTGGAGCTGGAACTCAGGCTTCCAGACTTGCCGACTGAATTCTTTCAACAACGTCATGTGACCCTAGGATTAATGAGTGTGCTGAAGGGAACGTCAGAGTATCTGATTGAGTAGCACAGCCTGTGCGCGTCATCAGCAGCTGTTGTGAGGGGCAGGCTGTTCCCTGCAGCCTGGAAGGCAGGCAGGTGGGGTACAAGGCACACAGTGAGGTTGCGCCCTGATCAGATCTGGTTTGAGGGCTGGGTTGGCAAAGCTGAAAGGAGAGGAACAGGGAAGAAAAGGTGGAAGGAAACATGCATCGAGATGTACTGGTGCCAGACGATGTCACATTATTTCATTTAATCCTCACAATGCAGTTATTTCACAAATAAGATAGCTAAGTGGCTACAATTATCCTAAGTCTCCACCTCCCCCAGCATTTAACATCAAGAAAGTGGAATTTGCATTAGCTTGCTTATTGACTTATTTAGCTACCTAAGTTGCTGTTTGTGAGCTTAAACAAGGTACTTTACCTCTCTGAGCCTCAGACACAGAGTTGATGAAAATGGTTTATGAATTGTAAATCAAAATCCAAACATAAGGAATTACTATTATTTATGAGAGTGAGATGCTGTTAGGACAGGGTGAGGGACGAAGCATGGCAGGATGGTGCCTGGAGCATATGAGGAGTTGGGGTTAAATTTGAATTCTCTGTGAATCTGGCTGAGGCTCGCTCCTGGGCTCCTTCACAAAATACACCTGGTCTTGGGCTCTGCCACCAGATCCCAGTCTGTTTCCCCTTAAAAATATTGAGCTCTTAAGGTCTTCTTAACTAGTAAGAGTCTAAAAGGGTTCTGTGTAGGGACTTTGTCCTTCAGTCCTTGAAAAATAGGGAATGTTGGTATATGGAAAGTTCTGGAGAATGTCCTTGGAATTTCAGCATGTCCAGGCTTTAGGATGGGATCCAATTTGGCACCAAGAAAACATTACCACCATCCCCATCATAACCCCTACAATCCCCACGACCACCACCGTCATCATGATCACGGCCACCACCTCTTCCACCATCGCAACCATAATTATTATTACTGCCATTATCACCGCCACCCACCTCAAACCTTTCGTTCCATGTGTGTTCATGAAGAGTTTGGTGTGAGGGACTCAAAAGACTTGGTTCCTGCCCTTCACCTTGTGGGTTTCTTTTAAAGAGAAAACATTCTCAAGTGAAACAATTACAAGGCAATGCAAGGCAGTGTGGAATTAAGGGCATAAGTGGGAGGCATAAGCAAGAAGCCTTTTAAAAGCTGTGAGTGGGAGGAAACATGGTGGGCTAAACTGTTCTGAGGAGGCTGCCTGGAGGAGGTGGGAGGTGAGCTGGGCCCTGGAGGGTGAGGAGTTTTCTGATATGCTGATCCATGGGAGGTGAATGGGATAGATGCCCCCTTTCTCTTCCCTGGAGACTGCCTTCTCTTCCAGAAGTTTCCCAAGGACTGTAGAGACCCTGAGGGGGGTGTCAGACCAGTGGCCCCTCTTTTTGAGCATTCACAAGCTTCTTGTTTCTCCCAGAGGACAAGGCAGACCCTGGCCACAGTGAGATCAGTGCCACCAGGTGTCCGAAGGCGCCGGGCCGGGTCCGCGTCCACATGTCAGTATCCCCAAGTCCAGACAACCTGCGTCGCTTTGCCCTCGAGCGTGAGGCCTCTCAGCAGGTGGACATTTACCTCTGGAAGCTGGTGAAAGGTGAGCATTGGCCCACTTCCAGCTGGGCGTACCTCTGATTTGTCCCTTTTCCTGTGCTCCTGCCCGCCCTCCAGGGGACTTGGGGGTGTTCTGTTGATCCAGCGCCTCTGGCCCAGGAAGAGCTGCCTCTGGCCACCCTTCTAGGTTTAAGCCTCCCTGATTCCAACATAGAGGGAGACAGTGATTCTGTCTGATTCTCTGACAGTTCGGATAAGCTCACCCACTCTGAGATGCCAGCACCTGGAAGTGCTCCCTCTCCTGGGGGGATGGGGTTGTTGCGCCCCGCAAGGAGCCAGGACAGAGTAATTAATGCCTACCCTGATGAGATCGACAGATGTCTATTGGTGGAATCTCAGCATTCTGTGAGGGGAGATCTTTTCAGGCAGGAAGGGGTTGAGGCTAGTATCATTTATCCTGTTCTATATGGTAGTTTCTATCCCTCCAAGGTAAATTGACATCAAAATATATTTCTCATTCTATGAAAAACTCACCCCATTCAACAGGTTGCTCATATTACCAATGAAAGTCAAGAGGCATTTTCATTGATAAGGGAATTGCTGAGGGCTCTGTTTTCTGGTTCTTTGAGAAACACAAGTCCTGTGGATAGAGTGAAACATACTAAACCCTTTAAGAGCTACTAAAGTCACTGTTCTCTATTGATGGGTTTGGCTGGGGATGGTAGGTGGGAGGAAGAGGGGACAATAAGTAGGGGTCAATAAGAGGATAATAAGAAGGATGACAATGATTATAACAACCACATGTAAAGCGCTTTAGAGTTTACAAAGTGCTTTCACGTTCATTACCTCATTTGATCCTTAGCAATCCTGAGAGTTAGGTATTATTATCCCCATTTTACAGATGAGGAAACTGAGGCTCAGAGAGGTGAAGTCCCTGGCTCAAGGCCACACAGCCAGTAAGTGGAGGAGCTAGAGCCCATGTCTTGTGACGTCAATCGTGGTCTTCCCCTGCTCTACTCCTGTCGTAGGAGGAACGGACGAAGAAAGCGGAGCTGTTCAGCCTGGAGAAGAGAAGACTCAGGGGGACAGGACCGCTGGCTTCGTGGCTCTGAGGGACTGCCCCAGGCAAAGGGAGCAGTTACGTTCTGACTGACCACCGGGGTCAGAACGACAAGCAAGGGATTTGGAATCAGACCTGGGTTTGAATCCTGGCTCTGCCATTTCTTAGCTGTGTGGTCTTGGGTAATCACTTGACTTCTCTAGGCCTCAGGTTTCTCTTCTGTTAATTGGGGAGGAGGGTTTTTGGAGGATTAAATGAAATAACATAGGTACAGCCCCTGACCTGTAGGAGGTGCTAACAATGTCACTATCCTTCCCATCCCACCTCATCAGTTGGTTAGAACTGCAGAGAAAGAGGTTTCAGCTAATGAGAGGAAGCACTTTCTCATAGTGAGAGCTTTTCCTGTAATGCAGGGAGGGAGCGAGCTGCATTCATGGGAGTGTGCAAGCAAGGGCTGGGTGGGGATTCTGCCAGCAGCTGGGGAGTTAGTTTCAGTAACTCTTACAATTCTTTTGCACCTTGAGATTCCATTAGTCCCTGGACAGGTGCTAGCTGCATGTTTACACTGGGCCTCCCCCACCCCCACCAGGTGCTAGGACCACAGAGAGTAATAGACTCAGCCTCTGTCCTTAGGTGACCTGGGTGCAGCAGGAGCTCACTGAGAGCTGAGCTGTTCAGAGAAGGCTTCGTGGAAAATGGGCTTGGCACTGGACAGGATTTAGAAAGGCAAGAGGGACACACTGCAGGCAGGTTGGCAGAGATAGGCTCAAACTCTGGCTCCAGAGCCCACACTTACATGTTCTATGCTCTGTGATTGGTGTGTAGTGGGCACTACGGATAATGTGCTTCATTTACTCCACATAAGAAAACTGAGGGCTATGAATTAATGCCCCATTTTGAAAATAAGAAAACTGAGTCTGAGAGCTAAAATGACTCACTCAAAGTCACACAGTGTAAGCACTAAAGCAAAGACTCAAACCCATTTCTGAGTATTCCCAGTGCTGCCTCCACAGAGGTGACCTTATGATTTTAGGGAGGTGCTTGAGGACGGCCACAGTGTGCCCAGGATGGTGCAGAGGGGAACATCGTAGCCCCAGACCAATCTCATTACCACCAGGCCCAGCAGAAAAGAAACAAGGTCGGGGGACTGTTCAACTTCACAATACCAGGCCCTACTATTCCGTCACTGGCAAACCTCCCACTCCCTATCTCCTGTCCACCTAAATGCCCTGTCCACCTCCTATTATCTCCTTGTCCCTGACCATGGGAGTCGAACACTTTCCCGCAAACTGATTGGCAGCGGAAACTTGCGCTGTTTCCTCACTCGGGAGTAGAAATAGGAGGCCTTGAGGGTTAGGAGAAGGAGAGAATTGGTCTGAAGACAAAGTGAGGAGCTGGACATTGAGATCTGGGCTAAGTGAGGTCACACCACAGGGGGCAGCCCCAGGCCCTGGAAGCTGAGCATAGTTGGTTTAGGGTTAAGAGCCTTTTGGATTATGGAGTTTCAGAGTGGCAGGAGCCTCAGGGGTCTCAATTCCTAACCCATCCTAGGAAGGAAGTACCCCTGCAACCTCACAGATGATCTCCAGCCCCCGAGTGCACATACCCACACACACCTCCAGACAGGTGATTGACTTTCAGCACTGTGGGTGGCTCTGCCCAGAGAGGGTTTGTGTTCATACTGAGCCTGTCCTAATTCCAGGGACTCACCCACCAGTGCCACCCCTTCCCTGAGGGTCCACAGAGTCTCACCTACTCTCAAATTTGGTATGCCCTTTAAAGGGCCAGAGGCACAACCATGACCCTTAGTCTAGTCTTGATACCAGGCCCAAGAGCCAGTCCTTTCAATCATGTTTTATAGGCTACAGTGTGGGGACCTGCCTGCCTTCTGTCACCTTGTCTCCAGTTTGTCCTGGACGTGTGCAGTGGCAGGCCTGGGGCAGAAGGACTCATCCCCATCTCATGCATGTGACACAGCCAGGGCCTTTGGAGTGAGTCTCTCCCACAACCTGGTCCTTGGCATCGGGGCTGGGATCCTAAGGACAGTGCTGGACATTCCTGGCCTCCTGGAGCTCAGTTCCAGAACCTGTGTGTCCATTCCCCTCTTTGGGTTCCCGGTCAGATTCCCATAGGCAAAGCCAGTTCTTGGTTTCCTTGAGGGTTGGTGCTCGCCTAGCAGAGGCCTTGCTATCACATCTGTTCTTTCTGGCCACAGACTCTGGTGGTAACAGCTGGTGCAACCTCACAGCCCATGTGCTCAGGGCCTCAGCACTATGTGTGGTGCCAGTGGCCAGCTCCCCATGGAATGCAAATATCAGGATCCAGCTAATACCTCATCCCTCCTCAGGGCCTGGCTTAGTCTGGGCACACATGTTTGTTTATCCATCCATGCATCCATTTATCTATCCATGCAGGGGTTCATTCATTAATTCTATGAGCCTAATGTGGGCCAGTCTCAGGGCACTCAGAGAGGAAAGCCCTCCAGGAGTTCCTACTCTGGTAGGGGAGGTGACAGTAGACACAATGATAGCACATTACAAATAGATACAATCACAACAGAAGCCAAGATCTATGGGTAGTTAGGAGGAAGTTACAACTCCCTGGGTGGGAGTGAGAGAGGGATCAAGGATGAGTAGGCATTCACCTGGTGGCAGTAGGAGGAGTTCTGGCAGGCGAGGTGGCATAGTAAAGGCTGGGCCTCTCAGGGGTCTTTAAGCAGTCGGTTAGGGCTGGAGCACAGGCAAGGCCACTCTGGGGATTGGGTGAACTGAGTCTTGCACTGAAAGGAGGCTTACAACTCTGATACTTAGTGTTTTGATATCTGAATAAGCACATCTATTGATTTTTATCGTACATTCTAAGCCCTGAAAAAAGTTTGACCAGTCCATACATGCCTGGCAATTTTCTTTCCTTTCTTCCTCCCTCCCCAGTCCATTCTACATTGTGGACAGGTGAGTGGTGTGAGAGCAGGGTGGTGATGGTGACAGGAACAGAGCAAGCAGAGAGGTGCCAGAGGTCAGGGAAGGGGAACGACAGGGTAATATGTATATTTTCAAATGATCACAGGTAGGATCACAGGTTAGAGGAGGAGTAAAGGTGCTTGGAAGTCGAGTGCAGTGAACCAAAGAAGACATGATGGGGCCTGAATGGGGAGAGCAGCAGTGCAGACAGGAGAACAGATTCAAAAATACAGGGTCTGGCAGAAGTAACACGCGTTTTTAAGTAGTTAAAATATTGTTATGTTACAGAATTACATGCTTATGGTTTTGTAATAAAAGATTTGGTATAGATTACCATCTCATAAAAAAGGGCATTACTTCTGCTAGAACCTGTATTTAGGCAATTTAGTCCACAGAATTTGGTGTTTGATCAGAATAGGGGAGGGGTGGGGAGAGAGGTGGCTGGGTCTGTTCCAAGTCTAGGTCACCCCATTTCCCTGATGTGTGACCCTGCCTTTCCTGTTCATGACCTTGTCTCTGCCCTCAGGAATCTTCCACTTGATTCAGATCAAGAAAGTCAGGAAGCAAGACTTCCAGAAAGAGGCACAGAACTTCCGGCCGCTCACGGGCACCCACGAAGGTGGGACCTTGGGCTGATTCTAGGGCTTGGGAGGAGAGCCTGGCTAGGAGCCAGGGCCTCTCGGGGAGTTCCAGGCTGCCGGTGCTGGGAGGGGGGCTATTAGCCACAGACGTCAGTTCCCAGCACAGGAATCCAGTGGGCGTCTGTGCCAGAGATTTCTCAATTCGGGTGCTTGGGAGCAGGAGGGTGAAGCAGAGTCTGCTGGATCTAGTCCTTGGGTAGGGGACACAGGGCTGTAGAAGAGGGAGGTCCAAGCCCCAAACCATGGTGCTCCCTCCTCCTCTCCTGGAACATTTCCCCTTGAGAGCCTCCTAACCACTTCATTCTGATGCTCTTAATTTGCTCTACGTTACACTGAGGAAGATGGACTCAGGTGGGACCTCAGGTTGGGGGTAGGGAGTCACAGATAGGAGTCAACAAGAGGCATCAGGAAACCAGCCCAGCTCCTAATTGTTAGCTGGTTGAAGGCCGAATCATGTGCCAGAACTGATCTGGATATGGGGGGTATGATGGGGACACCCACCTCCCTCCTCCCTGTAGGCTCCAAACCCAGGTCCACACAGTTCTCGCCCTGTTTTTCCTACACCAGGCATTCTGCCTCTGTTGTGACCTGCACACACACATTCACCACCCACCCCTATACACACACACACACACACACACACACACACACCCTATACACCTCTACACCTATACACATAGCTCTTCTGTTTTCCTCCACGCAGGTCACTGGAACGTCTTCCTAGCCCAGACCCCGGAACTAAAGGTCATGGCCAGTCCAGACAAAGCAATCAAGATGTTATAACAAAGACCTAAACAGTTGCAGATATGAGCTTCATCACTTTTATTATTATATACGAATAAATGAGATGCATTACCCCTCAACCCTGCCTGCTGAATTCATGTCCAGTCTCCCGTGTTCTCACAAGTGACTGCAAGGCAAGCCTGGTTACCTCCATTTTACTGGGCTGGAATCTGAGATGCAGAAGGGCAGTGACTGACCCTGTCCTCCTGGTGAGTTGTTACCGAGGCCAGGCCCTTGTCAGCCACCATGGCCTCTCCCCTGCTATCTATTATTTCTGACCCCAGCCCCCACCTACGGCACCTCCAGCTTTTATGAGCAGCTGCTTCCCAGAGCTCTTTGGCACTGAGCCTAAGAAGGGGGACCAACTCTAGTTAGCCAGCAGAGGGGTGAATGGGGCTTCCAAGCACTTTCCCAGCGATATCCTAGGGATGCTTACAATGTCAGCCAGACTCCACAATGAGGCAGCTGAGTTTAGGGAGGGACAAGAACTTGTCTGAAGCAGAGCAGGGTAGCAGCAGATTTGGCAGTGGTTGCCAGGTCTCTTGCTCTAGGCTAGCACTCCTCTCCCATTCCACTGTGACCAATGTTAGAAGCCCAGTGTTCTCACCTCAGAGGATTTCTAAGATTTGGCAATCAGACTGCCATCCCTGGCACCATGGTCTGGGAAGAAGGCCCGACAGTTACAGTTAAAGACAGCATCAATAATTTATCTTGCCCACAAGTACATTTCCTTGTGATTTTAGAGACATTTTAAAACCCATGATCTAAACAGTATAGGAATTATTCTCATTTAATTTTACATTAAAAATTAATTTTAAAAATTCCTATCCTCTCATCCTCTTTGGAAAAACCATCAGCTTGTTCTCTATATCTATGGGTCTCTTTTGTTTATTCATTTGTTTTGTTGGTTTTGGATTACACATATAAGTGAAATTATATGGTATTTGTCTTTCTCTGACTTAATTCACTTAGCATAACACCCTCTAAGTCCATACATTATGTTGCAAATGGTAAGATTTCATTCTTTCTATTGCTGAGTAATACTCCATTGTGTGCGTATATATGTGTATGCATCTTTATCCATTCATCTATTGGTGGACACTAAGGATGCTTTCATATGTTGCCTATTGTAAATGACGCTGCCATGAACATAGGGGTACAAATATCTTTTTGAGTTAGTGTTCTTGTTTTCTTCAGATAAATACTGTCTTTTGCCATGTATAATGTGCACCCATGGTTTTGGTCCAATCTTTCAGGGAAAAAATATTTCATTTTAATTTTTTAATTCAATTTTTATTTGTTTATATTTAGGTACTTGTGTTTTGTATTATAAAGGAATTTTAGCATTTATTTTTTAACATATTATGGTACAAGAAATTTTTTTTAATTCATTTTCATTGTTACACTTATCGGGGTGACATCTGTTAGCAAGGATTACATAGGTTTCAGGCATACAAGTCTACAGTGCATTGTCAACTTGTTGTATAACAAGTTCACCACCTAATGTGAGTTCTCTTTCCATCACCTTATATTTAGCTTCCCCTCCTTCCTCTCCCACCCACCACCCTTTCTCCCCTCCCTAACCCACTCGTTCCCAAATAAACATTGAACATTGATTGTGTCCATGGGTTGGTTGTTTGTTTGTTCATTTCTTTTCTCTTTGTTGCTTTCAGTTTTATATTCCGCATATGAGTGAAATCATACAGTTCTTTGTTTTTTCTGTCTGGCTTATTTCACTAAGCATGATGATCTCCAGGTCCATCCATGTTGTTGCAAATGGCAATATTTCATCTTTTCTTATAGCTGAGTAATATTCCATTGTGTATATGTACCACGGCTTCTTTATCCAGTCATCTGTCGCAGGGCACTTTGGTTGTTTTCATGTTTTGGCCACTGTGAACAGCGCTGCAATGAACATTGGGGTACATAAGTCTTTGAGGACAAAGGTTTTCAAGTCTTTTGGGTAGATCCCCAGAAGGGGGATTGCTGA
>PVJL010003759.1:119786-147978 GCA_004026885.1 Lyroderma lyra
GTTTGCACTCCCACCAGCAGTGTACCAGAGTTCCTTTCTCTCCACATCCTCTCCAGCACTTGTTATTCCTTGTCTTGTTGATAACAGCCATTCTCACAGGTGTGAGGTGGTATCTCATTGTGGTTTTGATTTGCATTTCCCTGATAGCTAATGAGGATGAGCATGTTTTCATATGTCTGCTGGCCATTTGTATTTCTTCCTGGGAGAAGTGTCTGTTTAGTTCTTCTGCCCACTTTTTAATTGGGTTGTTTGGTTTTTGTTGTTGTTAAGTCTTATTAGTTCTTTATATATTTTAGATATTAGACCCTTATCTGATGCGTTATTTGCAAATATTTTCTCCCATTCAGTTGGCTGTCTCTTTGCCTTGTTAATGGTTTCTTTTGCTGTGCAGAAGCTTTTTCGTTTGATATAGTCCCATTCATTTATTTTTGCTTTTACTTCCCTTGCCTTTGAGGTCAGGTTCACGAAGTCCTCCTTGAGTCCTAGGTCTATAAGTTTAGTACCAATGTCTTCTTCTATACGGTTTATTGTTGCAGGTCTGATATGAAGGTCTTTAATCCATTTTGAGTTAATTTTTGTATATGGAGAGAGTTCACAGCTCAAGTTCATTCTTTTGCATATGTTTTTCCAGTTTCCCCAGCACCACCTACTAAAGAGGCTGTCTTTTCCCCATTGTATGTTTTTTGCTCTTTTATTGAAAATTATTTGTCCATAAATTTGTGGATTTATTTCTGGGTTTTCAGTTCTATTCTATTGGTCTATATTTCTGTTCTTCTGCCAGTACCAAGCTGTTTTGAGTATTGATGCTTTGTAATATAAATTGAAGTCAGGGAATGTAATGCCACCAGCCTTATTCTTTTTATGCAGTATTGCTTTGGCAATTCGAGGTCTTTTATGGTTCCATATAAATTTACTAATTCTTTGATCTATTTCACGAAAGTATGATTGTGGGATTTTGATGGGTATTGCATTAAATCTGTAGATTGCTTTGGGCAGAACGGCCATTTTAACAATGTTAAGTCTTCCTATCCATGAACAGGGAGTATTTTTCCACCTCTTAAAGTCTGTTTCAATTTCTTTCAAAAGTGTCTTATAGTTTTCTGTGAATAAGTCTGTCACATTCTTTGTTAAGTTAATTCCCAGGTATTTCATTCTTTTTGTTGTGATTGCAAAGGGAATTGACTCCCTCATTTCTTTTGCTGTGAATTCGTTGTTTGTATATAGGAATGCTGTTGTTTTTTTACATTGATTTTGTATCCTGCGACTTTACTATATTTGTTTATTGTTTCTAATAGTTTCCTGGTGGAATCTTTGGAATTTTTTATATAAAGGATCATGCCATCTGCAAATAGTGACAATTTGACCTCATCTTTCCCAATTTGGATACCTTTGATTCCTTTCTCTTGCCTGATTGCTGTGGCTAGAACTTCCAGTACTATATTAAATAGCAACGGTGACAGGGGGCATCCCTGTCTTGTTCCTGATTTTAGGAGAATAGGTTTCAGCTTTTCCCCATTCAGTATGATGTTAGCCGAGGGCTTGTCATATATGGCCTTTATTATGTTGAGGTACTTTCCTTCTATACCTATTTTATTTAGTGTTTTGATCATAAATGGATGTTGTATCTTGTTGAAAGCTTTTTCTGCATCAATTGAAATGACTATATGGCCTTTATGTTTGATTTTGTTTATGTGGTGTATCACATTGATTGATTTTTGTATGTTGAACCATCCTTGTGCTCTGGGATGAATCCCACTTGATCTTGATGTATGATCTTTTTGATGCATTGTTGTATTCTGTTTGCTAATATTTTGTTTAGAATTTTTGCATCTCTGTTCATCAGAGATATTGGTCTATAGTTTTCTTTCTTTGTGTTGTCTTTGCCAGGCTTTGGTATTAGAGTAATGTTGGCCTCATAGAATGAGTTAGGAAGTATTGCTTCCTCTTCAATTTTTTGGAAGAGTCTGAAGAGGATAGGTGTTAATTCTTCTTTGAATGCTTGGTAAAACTCATTGGTGAAACCATCTGGTCCAGGGCTTTTGCCTTTAGGGAGATTATGGATAGTCATTTTAATCTCTTCACTATCAATTGGTCTATTTAGATTATCCAGTTCTTCTTGGTTCAATCTAGGTAGGCTATAAGTTTCTAGAAACTTGTCCATTTCTTCTAGGTTGTTAAATTTAGTGGCATAAAGTTCTTCATAATATTTTCTTATAATCCTTTGTATTTCTGTGTTATCAGTGGTAATTTCTCCCCTTTCATTTCTAATTTTGGATATTTGTGTCCTTTCCTTTCATCCTTTGATTAGTCTAGCCAGGGGTTTGCCAATTTTGTTGACTTTCTCAAAGAACCAGTTCTTCATAATATTAATTAATGACCTTCTGTTCTCTAATGGGTTTAGCTCTGCTTTAATTTTTATTATTTCTTTCCTTCTGCTGACTTTGGATTTTGTCTGCTCTTCTTTTTCTAGTTCTTTAAGATGGGGTGTTAAGATGTCTACTTGTAATTTTTTCTTGTTTCTTAAGATGGGCCTGTAGTGATATAAATTTCCCTCTTACTACCGCTTTACTGTGTCCTAATAATTCTGATACGTTGTATTTTCATTGTCATTAGTTTCTATATATTTTTTTATCTCATCTTTTATTTGTTCTTTTATCCAGTCCTTATTTAATAAGCTGTTGTTTAATCTCCATGTATATGTGTTTCTTTCTGCTTTCCTTTTACAGTTGATCTCCAATTTCAAAGCTGTGTGGTCTGAGAATACACTTGGTATGATTTTGATCTTCTTGAATTTGCTGAGGCTACTTTTGTGTCCCAGCATCCTTGAGAATGTTCCATGTGCACTAGAAAAGAAGGAATAGTCTCTTTTTGCTGGATGAAGTATCCTGTAAATGTCAATTATGTCCAATTGCTGTAATGTGTTGTTTAGAGCTGCTGTTTCCTTATTTATTTTCTGTTTGGATGATCTGTCCATGGCTGTTAGCAGGGTGTTTAAGTCTCCCACAATGTTTGTGTGCTCATCAGTTTCTCCTTTCAAATCTGTTAGTAGTTTCTTTGTATATTTTGGTGCATCCTGATTGGGAGCATATATATTAATTAGTGTCAAGTCTTCTTGTTGTTGTATTGTGCCTTTTATCATTATGTAATGTCCATCCTTGTCTTTTACTCTTTTTTAACCTGAAGCTTATTTCATTAGGTATCAGTATGGCAACTCCTGCTTTTCTCTGGTTACCATTTGCTTGAAGTATTGTTTCCTATCCTTTCACTCTAAGTCTGTGTTTGTCTTTATGGCTGAGGTGTTTTTCTTGGAGACAGCATATGGATGCGTTCTGTTTTTTAATCCAGTCTGCTACTCTGTGTCTTTTTATTGGTGAGTTCAGTCCATTAACATTTAGAGTGATGATCGATATGTGACGATTTCCTGTGGCCATTACTTATTTCTTTGTTTGTTTTTGTTTTATTTTTGCTTCCTTCTTGTTGCCCCAACTTTATTCCATTTTTCCTGATGTTTTGTTTCAGGTCAAAGAGGCTCCTTCAGTATTTCTTGGAGTGCTGGCCTTGTGCTGGCAAATTCCCTCAGCTTCTGTGTGTCTGAGAAGGTCTTTATTCTGCCTTCATATCTGAAAGATAATTTTGCTGGATAATTTCTTCTTGGCTGTAAGTTCCTCTCTTTTAAATTTTTTGAATATTGGATTCCACTCCCTCCTGGCTTTCAGAGTTTCTGCTGAGAAATCTGATGCTAGTCTGATGGGTTTTCCTCTAAAGGTTATAGTTCTTTTTCCCTGGCTGCCTTGAGAATTGTCTCTTTGTCTTTAATTTTGGACATCTTTAGTACCAAGTGTCTTGGAGAAGATCTGTTAGGGTCCAGGTACCTAGGGGACCTGTTTTCTTCTTGAACTTGGGGTTCCAGATCTTTCCATAGGTTTGGAAAGTTCTCATCTATGATTTGTTTGAGTATGTTCTCTGTAGAATGCTCTACTCCTTCTTCTATTCCTATTATCCTGATGTTGTTTTGTCTCATGGAGTCAGATAGTTCTTGTAGAGTTCTTTCAATCCTTTCGGTTTTATATTCCCTCTCTTCCTCTTTCTTAGCCATTTCCATGTTCTGATCTTCGATATCACTAATTCTTTCCTCCATCTGGTTGGCCCTGTTTCCTATGGCAGTTATTTCGTTTCTCACTTCTTTTATTGTATTATTTATCTCTCACATTTCCATCTCGATCTTCCTTATGTTTTGAATTTCTTTGTTAAGTTGTTCCTTTTGTTCATGGAGTTCCTTTTTTATGTCATTCATGTCCTTTTTTATGTTGTTTATGTCAGCCATGGTGCTCTGCCAGTATGTTTTCATTTCTCTCACAGCCTTTAGAATGGCTACTTTAAATTCTCTGTCACTTAATTTGGAAACTTCTAGGTCTAAGAAGCTGTCTTGATAAATGTCCTGTTCTTTCTGAGGAGTTTTAGTTTTTAAGGAATTCATCCTGTCTGCTGGGTTCTTCCTCTTTGACATGAGGGCATTATGATCAGTAGTGCCCAGGAGCCCAGATTGGTACTTTTGCGATGTCTTGCTGTAGGGCAGACACGAGGTGGTACTGGAGGGGGCAAGTTTTGGGAGAGAGAGGGGTTGTTTATTTCTTATTTCTGGTCTCCTGCTACATTTGTAGGCAGTGCGCATCTATCATGGTCCTTCTGCTTCCTGTAGTTAGTTAGTTGGTTGGGAAGGTTGTAGGAAAGGGGAGAGGCCAACAAAAGGCACACCGAGGCAGCTCCACTTTTTGCCCTATTCTGGGGAAGCTGAGTGATGCGGACCAAGGCTGCTCCTGCTGGCTGGGGCGAATGCTATCAAATCTGCCTTTCTTCCTGGGCCTGCTTCCATGGCCAAATGTTGGGGCAGAGTCTGTGGGCTCACACTGCTTTTAGGACCCAGGGGCGCACGAGCAGGCATGCACACAAGTCCGAAGCAGTGGGTCTGACCTGGCGGTAGGAAGGCAGCCGGCCCGCCTCCGTAGCGGGCCTGAAGGGGAGCTGCAGCACCAACTGTGTAGGGACTGTGCGCTGCTGTGCAGCAGCCGGCTCGCCCCCGCAGCGGGCGGGGACCAGGAACCACAGCCCTGTGCAGTAGCTGCGTGTGCCTGCGCTGTGGGTCCCTAGGGAGCCTAGAGCCAAGATGTCGTCTCTGCAGTTCAGAGTCCTCGCTCAGCCCTGCTACCACTCAAGAGTTCCAGAGGCTGGCTCCCAAGGGTTGTCCCCAACTCGCTGCTCCAAATTCCAACTCCCCAGCCTAGCTCCCCAATGGACTCCCAGTGTTCTGCCGCTTTGCTAGGGCTTCTCCTCTTGTCACCTCTTGGCTTCTCCCCTCCCATGCACTGTAGACAGCCGCGATCGGGTCCTGTTGCGGTCCATCTTTGCTCCCTCCCCTCTCTCCCGCTCGCCCCTTTATCTCCCAAACTTAGGTGTTTACTTGCAATGCGTGGATGGCTCAGCTGCTGTTTTTTGTCACCTAGGGTCCTCTTTCTTGCCTCCTGGGTGGCCGTTCAATTGTTTTTTCTGGGAGAGGCTTTAGGGACCTCCTCTCCAGTCGCCATCTTGTCCTCCTCTTGGTACAAGAAATTTTATATAATAAATAGTTACAAAACACAAGAACAGATACAAGATGTAAGAAATTTTATGTATAAAATTTATTTAATATAAAAAATGATTATCATATTCCAGGGTATTATTTTGCATATGGATATCATCATTGATTTCTGGAGTTACACTTTTAACTCATAAACACAAGTAAAATAATTAAAATCATTTATATAGATACAGATTTAGTACTACCCATGTATAATGTGCATCCTTATTTTATCCTCACAAATTTGGGCAAAAAGGTACACCTCATACATGGCACAGTACAGTGCCCAGAAGTGGACTTGCTGGGTTGTATGGCAGTTCTATTTTTAATTTTTTGAGGAATCTTCATAGTGGTTTTACTAATTTATAATCTCACCAACCATGCTTGAGGGTTCCCCTTTTCTCCAAATCCTCACCAGCACTTGTTATTTATTAATTTATTGATAATAGCCATCTGACAGGTATGAGGTGATGATATCTCATTATGGTTTTAATTTGCATTTCTCTGATGATTACTGATTTGGGGCATCTTTTCATATGTCTCTGTTCAAATCCTCTGCCCATTTTTAAATTGGATTGTTTGGTTTTGGGGGTTTTTTGTGGTTTTTATTTTTTGGTGTTAAGTTGTATGAGTTCCTTATATATTTTGGATATTAATCCTTTATTGGATGTATCATTTACAAATATCTTCTCTCAGTAGGTTGTCTTTTCATTTTGCTGATAGTTTCCTTCACTATGCAAAAACTTTTTAATTTGATGTAGTCCCATTTGTCTCTTTTTTCTTTTGTTGCCCTTGCCCAAGGAAATATATCCAAAATGTATTGCTAAAAGTGATGTCAAAGAGTTCACTGCCTCTGTTGTCTTCTAGGAGTTATAAGATTTCAGGTCTTACATTTAAATTGTCCATTTTGAGTTTATTTTTGTATATGTTATAAGAAAGTAGGCCAATTTCATTCTTTGTATGTATCTATTTTGTTTTGCCAACACCACTTATTGAAGAGACTACCTTTATCCCATTGTATATCCTTGCCTCCTTTCTTATAGATTAATTGATCCTATAAGTGAAGATTTAGTTCTAGGATTTCTATAGTCTATTCCATTGATCTATATATCTGTTTTTATGCCAGTGCCATACTGTTTTGATTATTGTACCTTTGTAGTATAGTTTGCAATCAGAGAGCATGATACTTCCCACTTGGTTCTTTCTTAAGATTTCTTTGACTATCTGGGGGTCTTTTGTGGTTCCATATAAATTTTAGGATTAGTTGTTCTAGTTATGAGAAGAATGCTATTGGTATTTTAATAGGTATTGCATTGAATCTGTATATTGATTTAGGTAGTAAGGACATTTTAACGATATCAATTCTTCCAATCCATGAGCAAGGAATATCCTTCCATTTATTTGTATCTTCAGTTTCTTTCTTAAATGTCCTATAGTATTCAGAGTACAGGTCTTTTACCTCTGGTTAAATTTATTCCTAGATATTTTATGTTTTTTGATGCAATTGTAAATGGGATTGTTTTTCTTAATTTCTTCTGATTGTTCATTATTAGTGTGTGGAAATGCAACAGATTTCTCTATATTGATTTTGTATCCTGCTATTTTATGGAATTCATTTATTAGTTCTAATAGGCTTTTGGTGAAGTCTTTAGGGTTTTCTATATATAGTATCATAAGAGTTTTACTTTTTCCTTTCTAACTTGGATGCCTTTTATTTCATTTTCTTAATGTGATTACTGTGGCTAGGACTTCCAATCCTATGTTGAATAAGAGTGGTGACAGTGGGCATTTTTGTCTTGTTCCTGATCTTAGAGGAAAGGCTTTCAGCTTTTCACCATTGGGTATGATATTCGCTATGGGTTTGTTGTATATACTTTTTACTCTGTTAAGCTATGTTTCTTCTACACCTACTTGGTTGATAGTTTTTATCATAAAAGTATGTTGAATTTTGCTAAATGCTTATTCTGCCTCTATTGAGATAAATCATATGGGTTTTATCCTTTATTTTGTTAATGTGAAATATCACATTGATTGATTTATAGATAGTGAATCATCCTTGCATCTCTGGGATAAATCCCACTTGAACATGGTGTATAATTCCTTTAATGTATTGTTGAATCTAGTTTGCTAATACTTTGTTGAGAATTTTTGCATCTATGGTTATCAAGGACATTGGCCTGTAATTTTCTATTTTAGTAATGTCTTTGTCTGGTTTTGGTACTGGGGTAAGGCCGGCTTCATAGAATGAGTTTGGAAACCTTCCTTCCCCTTCAATTTTTTGAAATAGTTTAAAAAGGATAGTTACTAATTCTTCAAATGTTTGGTAGAATTCACCTGTGAAGCTATCTGCTCCTAGGCTTTGTTTTTTTGGAGTGTTTCATTAGTGCTTCAATTTTATTACTAGTAATCATTTTGTTTAGATTTTGTATCTCTTCCTGGTTTAGTCTTAGAAGGGTATATACTATATATTTATTTATTCTAGATTGTCAAATTTGTTGGCATAATTGTTCATAGTATTCTTTAATGAGTCTTTTTTTTTCTTTTGGTGTTGGCTTTTTTTTTTTTTGTATGTGGGTAGTTCCCTGGCCAGGAATGAGTCCTCGTTTTTCTCTGGTGTTGGTTGTAACTTCTCTTTCATTTATGATTTTATTTGGGCCCTCTCTCTCTCTTTCTCATGTTTGGCTAAAGATTTGTCAACTTTATTTACCTTTTCAAAGGACCAGTTCTTAGTTTCATTGACTTTTTCTTTTTTTTTTCCAAAGGATAATGATAATTTTATTGGTGGCATTTTATTTTTTTTATTGGGGTGTCATCCGTTAGCAAGGATTACATAGGTTTCAGGCATACAAGTCTACAGTGCATTGTCAACTTGATGTATAATCAGTTCACCACCTAATGTGACTTCTCTTTCCATCACCTTATATTTAGCTTCCCCCCATCCTCTTCCACCCCCTCCCCTTTGTCCCCTCCCTAACCCACTCGTCCCCAAATAAACATTAAACTATTGATTGTCATTGACTTTTTCTATTGTTTTTTAAATATCTATTTCATTTATATCTGCTCTGACCTTAATTATTTCCTTCCTTCTGTTTGCTTGTTCTTTCTTTTTTTATTATTTCTAGTTTCTTTAGGTGTAGCATTAGATTGTTTGCTTGAGATTTTTTTATTGCTTCTTGAGGTAGGCCAATATAGCTATGAACTTCCCTTTAAAACTACTTTTGCTACAACAAAGTTGTGTTTTAATTTTCATTTGTTTGGGTCTCTGGGTTCATTTGTTCCAAACTCTCTTTGCTTCCTGGACCTGAATGTCTGTTTCCTTTCCTAGGTTAGGAACGTTTTCAACCATTATTTCTTTAAAGAAGATTTTTGTTTCTTTCTTTTTTCTTCTGCAATCCCTATAATGTGAATGTTTGAGTGCTTGATGCCAGAGGTTCTCTTAAACTATTCTCATTTTTAAATTTCCATTATTTTTACTTTCTGCTGTTCTGATTGGTTGATTTCCACTAGTCTGTCTTCCAGATCACTGATCCATTCTTCTCTATTGCCTTATCTGTTGTCGATTCCTTCTGGAGTTTTTTTCATTTCAGTTATTGTATTGTTCATCTCTGCTTGGTTCTTTATTATACTTTCTAACTCTTTGTTGACAGTCTCCCAAGTTTCCTTATTCCACTTTCAAGTTTGGTGAGCATTCTTATAACTGTTTCTTTGAATTCTTTATCAGGCAAATTACTTACCTCTGTTTTCTTAGTTTTGTTTTGGCTTCCCCCCACCCCCCTGGACTTTTCTTGTTCCTTTGAGAGACATTCTTCTGTCTTTTAATTTTGCTTGACTTAGACAAAATAACTGTCTCTCCCCATTTTGAAAAAGTGGCCTTATGTAGAAGCCAACTCTTTGTAGGCTGTGTGTGCCAGTAGTTTTATGTCAGGTGTTTTTGACTGGCTAGTAAGAGCTGAGCAGTGCCTAATGCATCTGGGGCACTGGCCTACCTAGCCAGAGTGGCTCCAGGTGGGGAGGCCAAGTGCATATACTAATGTCCTGTTGATTGTGCTTGCTGTCTTTGTTTGGGGCTGAAATGTGTTTGGGTGATGTATCTGGGAACTTGCTGCAGTGACCTTGCATGCAGGCCAGAGCACCTAAGTAAAGCCCCTCCCCATGCAATGGAGGTGGAGGGGGATGTAAACAATGGTGCTCAGCAGTACCTCTGACCTCTGAGAAATCCCACATTTCCTAGAGAGCTCCCACAGCTCCCTAGCCTTCTCTGTATAATTTGTCACTAGATTGTTACACCAAATGTGGTCTTATGTAGATGCAACCTCTGTGTAGGCTTTAAGTGCCAGGTAGTTTTGAGAAACTGCTTGGAGCCTGCCAGGTGCATATAGCACTTAGGGTACTGGCTTGCCGGGCTGCAGTGGCTCCCAACAAGGAGGCTAGTGTCTGTGATGCCACCTTGTTGTTCCTGTTTGCTCCCTTTGTTCCAAAGCAAAAGCTTCAAGCAATGCAGCTGGGAAATGCTGTGGTGATCTTGCAGGTAGTTCAAAGCACCGGAATAGGGCTCCAGCCTGCTCTAGCAAAGAATGTATCTCACCAGCTATTCTGGCTGGAGAGTTTCCACAGCTCCCTAAGGGTTCCTGCATCTTCCCAGCCTTCTCTAGGGCCAAGTAGAAGTGACACCCTTTTTTATGAGCTGATAATCTATACCAAGTCTTTTATTACAAAACCATAAGCATTTAATTCTGTAAATTAACACTATTTTAATTACTTAAAAAAGGAGTGTTACTTCTTCCTGTCTCTTTCTCTTGTTTGTTGTTCAGAAGCTGTTCATTCAGCCCTCAGTTGTCTGGCAGAGGTAATTGCTGTCTATACAGGTAACCCCCATATGACATGGTTGTTAAGTTCCTCAAAAATGCTGTGTTATGAGAATCCGTGTTATACAAAACAAAGAACTAGTACAAAAATTTTAAAACATACTATTATGTTTTTATAATTATGAGAAATATCTTTATCAAAGCAATTTTCACCAAAAGTATAACATAGTAATATGTATTAAGTGTTTTCTTTGTCATCACTACTAAGTACCATTAACCACACGTTTTCTTTTTGACAAAGTATCTTTGTCCTCTGAACTTTCTTCAGCATAATTTGACTTCTATTCTGTACTTTTTGCAAAAAATCTGTTATTTTAGATTGCTTGCTTTTAGCTTAGAGATCTTTATAAATTTCATTATATGGTGCTAAACACTTGTGAAGTTCACTCTTAAACTCTGTGTTTCTTTCAGTGAAAGGATCTTCATTTAGGAAATACAGCTCCAACTGTTATTCGGGGATTTCCCTAATTTCAGATGAGATTTCTTTTGCTCTTAAAAGCTCTTATTATGTTCCGTATGGTTCGAGGAATTCTCTAATTTCTAATGAGAGATTTTTTGGCTCTTAAAAGCTCTTATTACACTCCATGTTGTTCAGGTATTTCTGTAATCCTCAAACTGTGTTAGAGTAAAACTGTTCTAGAATGCCATGTTGTACAAGGGTTTCCCCAATTCTTGAATCATGTTATAGTTACCTGTAGATGTGTGTATTTGGGCTTGCTTATGGGAAAGCGAGAGTTCAGTGTCCTCCTACACTGCTGCATCTTGTACCTTCGTTATCCCCATTTTAGAGAGGGGGAAACAGAGGCTCACGATTGGCCTATGTCTTACCAAAGCCTCACAGTGATGAGTGGTGAATCTATGACTAGAACTTAGGACTGTTGACTACCAGATGTCTGCTCTCTCCCCAATATAGCCACAGTCCTCCCACTTCCAAGCCTGATTGGAAGATGTGGAAAGATGGTAAAAGTGGCCTGTTGGCTAGAGTTCTGTCACCTGCAGCCACTTAGAGGGCCCTGGCTACTGTCCTTGGAGCCTGGTCTTGTACGTGGGTGTCTGAGGTCCAGGAAGCGTGTCGAGCAGCCTACCAATGCTGCTATCACTGAGCAGGGACTGGTGTCACCCTCTCCAAGCTCACTCTGCCAGCTCCCAGGTTCCTGGTTTGAAAGGCTGGAGTTTGAGGAAGATGGCTGGACTCATCCCTCTTCCTCTGAGTCAGAAGACAGCCAGCTCCTCACAGCTTCCTCCCGTCCCTCCTAGAGAAGACTTATCATTCCAGCCTTGCTTACTCACCACATGGGGTTGACTTGGAACTCTGGAGATGCATTCTGAGCATCTAGCATTGAAAATGTAGGTATCTGAAAGCTCCGTCATTCACAGGGTGAATTCTGGTCATCCTTCAGCCTAGCTTGGATGCCTTCTTCTCAGTAAAGCTTTCCCTGCTTCCCTCCATCTCACCTCTGTCTCCTGCACAATGGCCCCTCCCCTCTGCTGAAGAATAAGTCTGGAGGCAGGGCTCTAATCTGAGATAACTCCGGGGCCTCAGTAAAGGAACTTCCTTGTGTGCTTTTCCCGGTGTTGCAGGGGACTTATCTGATGGATTTATCTGAAACCTGTGATAGACTCTTTTTTTTTTTTTTTTTTTTTAATGTGGGTAGTTCCCTGGTTGGGAATCGAACCCAGGCCGCAGCGTTGACGGTGCTGAAGCCTTAGCCACTACACCACCAGGGAACTCCCTGTGATAGACTCTTAAACCTCTTCCATCATGAGGCATGTTCAGCACATCAGCACTTCCTCACTTTGGCCCAGACCTTTTCTCAATGTGTAAACACAGTTTGGAATCTCTGAGCACCTATCCATGGTTTTGTACCTCTCCAAGTTGTGTCTTCCCCTTCCATGTACACATTCATAAAACATTCTCCAAGCTACTCTAGGGTCAGCCTTATGCTAAATCACCAACACAGTGTAAGGACCCAATATGGCCCTGTTTGTCTTGAGGGAGCCAAAGTCTTGAGGAGGAGACAAGACATCACAACAACAAAAGTGCTAAGGGCTGTGACAGCAGGGCCATGTGACAGCTGAGGAGCATGGACCTGCCCAGACTGAGAACACTGCAGCAGGCTGTGAAGGATGAGCAGGAGTTAGAAGAAAAGGTGGCAGGAGAGAAGAGAGTGGGAGATGGCATAGAGACGGCTGCATGGAAGATGAACAATAGCATGTTCTAGGGAGAATCAAACAACTTGCTTTTGCTGGTTAAGAAAGGTTGAGGTAAAGAACAAAAGAGGTAAGGCTGATAAGCAGACAGGAAGCTTTGGCTTCATGAAGGGTCATATTTGAGGTTTAGAAAGCTGTCTCTGCCTGCTGGGTAAAGAACGATGCGGTGGTTTGAGGCAAAGACCAGCTTGGAAGCTGGTGTGGAAACTCACATGAGGGACAACAGCCAGGGCAGGAGAGAGAGGTGATGGGGATAGAAGGGAAGGCAGAGCTGATAGCAGACTGGATATGGGGTTGAGGGAGAGGGATGATTCTGGTGTGTATTTGGTGTCTCATGTGGTGACCAGGGAGGGCCCAGCAGTTCCAGCTAAATGCACAGTGATTCCCAGGAGATACACCTAGCCCTTTGGGTATGGTATGGGTCTAGAGAGAGGGTTGGGCCAGAGATAGGGATTTGCGAGGTTTGGGTCTGCTGGTAGTAACTAAATCCAGGAGATGGGAGACGTTGGCCTGGGAGAGATTGTAGAGTGAAAAGAGAAGGAGAGTAGAACAGAACCCTGGAGCATCCGCAAAGGAACCACCATGGAAGAGAGGGCGAAGCCAGGAGAGCGCGATGGCTGAGAGTCCAATGCGGTGAGGCCTGGAAAGGGTCCTCCATGGGGGAGAGGGGGCTCCTGGTGCCTGTGGCGATGGTGATGTCAGGAAAGCTAGGAGGCAGGGCAGTTTTGAGGAGGTTGAGATGGTATCTGGGAGGTGAGAAACAGCAAGTCTTTGAAGAACTTTGTTGGTAAAGGGAAAAGAGGAAGCAGGGCAGTAGCTGTCAATGGACAAGGGACGGAGGAAGGTTTGTCAGATGGAAGAGATTTAAGCAAGTCTTGGGGATGAGGAGACCTCGGGGGGGGGGGGGGGGGAAGAGGAGAAACAGGAGTGAGGATGGAGGAAGGGAAGGTTTAGGGACGTTATAAATCAAATCCGTTCTTCCTCAGCTACTAACTCGCTGTGAACCTGGCTGATCTTCCCATGAGTGTGATGGGAGAGAGGGAAGGGGTGGTCTTCTGGGGCTGCTGGGCTTTCTCCTCATGGGGCTCCCTGAGACTCCAGCAGGGAGTGCCGTGGCATCCACTGTCTAGCTTGGTGGCCAGGCTGGGCACAGCCTGGGCTCTGGATGAAGTAGTCACATCCCCCACCACATGCCTGGCCATTAGTTAATAAAGCACTTTCAAACCTGTTGTCTCATTGATCCTTAGAACAACCCAGTGGGATGGGGATTGATGCATTAAGAGATGTAGAAACTGAGGCTCATTTGCACTAGTAAATGGCAGGGGTGGATTCCAGCTAAGGTCTGTGGTTCTGTGCCCTGCTGCGCCTCAGAGCACTGGAGGGGCCAGGTCTTGGACTGGGGCAGGATCAGCCTACCTGGGCTCAGAGCCTTCGTTCCACTTTACCTTCCCAGGCAGCTTCCTGGCCTCTGAACTTGATCATCCTATTATGATGCCAGGCCTGCCCCCCAGGTTTCCTGGAGAGGCTTCCTCCTCATCTTCCTCTAGCAGCTGTGAAGCCATCTCCCTTGTCCCCCTACAAACCCTAGGCTCTGAGAAAGGGCAGTATTTCTGAGAAGCAGGACATGGCCTGTGCTTTGGGGCTCACCTGGGGCTAAGGGAAGTCCTGGGGCCTCACCAGGCACAATGACATCTCTCTCCAGTGCAGGCCCAGCCACCTCCCTTCCCCTCCCCCTGGTCCCTGGAAGACATCCTTTGCCTGCCTTCTCCTCCCACAGGGTCAGTGCATGGAAGGTGAACAGGAAATGCTGTGGGAGTTTGGCTGAGGTTGGAAGGGGATAGGGTGGCCTGGGTATCTGTGTACATGGAGTTAGTTATCTCAGACCTTCCAGAATGGAAATTAGAACCTAGATCTCTGGCTCCCAGCTTAAAGCTGTGTGAATGACTACATGACACCTGATGTCTCTCCCCAGTTCCACCTTTATCCACCTCTGATACAGAGCACACATGACTTGCCCAAAGTCAAATGGTAACAGAGAGTTAGGGCTATGACTAGAACCTACAGGGTTTGACTCTGAAGTCTGCCCCCTCTCTCCACCCCATGATGAGATCAGCCTTCTCAGCAGGTCCCCTGCCATCAGCCTCTCCCCTTCACCCCTTCCCCTTCCCAGAAAGTTTTGCCTATCTAGCTCCTGCTGCCTCTTCAGCCGCAATTCCCTTACCATCTCTACCATTAGCACCCAAGGGTCCCGAATTGGCCCTTCCTGACCAAGCTGGGATGGATCTGGGCTCCAGGAAAACCTGGATCACAGACTCTAACACCATCAGAACATTCTTTCTCTGTTGCCCCCTACATATCAGCACTTTCTTTCCTACCAACTCTTTCAAGAAGGAGACAAAACACCATACGCTGCTTAGCATCCTGATAGCTCTCAATCAGATAGAGTACAAAGGCTCTGCCCTTCCAATTCCAACAGAAAGATTCTGGGGACTGACTCTGATCAGTCCACTTGGATGGTACATAATCTTCAGTGGTCAGGGATGAGGTACTAGAATCTTATGATAGGAGTGGGGCAATAGCTCCCCCAAATAACGGGGAGGGCAGCAAACATATGGTTGCTAAAAGGATCCCCGTTCCCAGGCTGCTACAGCTACTAATTCAGACCATTTCTTAAACCAGCGTCCTTTCCTCCACACCATAAACATGCTGCTCCTGCTTTCCGGAATGCCTTTCCCTATTCTCTGTCTGTAGTACTCCAGCTGATTCTTCAAGTCCTCTTCCGGAAAGCCCTTCCCGGTCCTCTCTGCTGCCTCAGCATTGCATGCTCTTCCGTAATCAAACTCATCCTTTTGTGCTGCAATGATCTATTCTGAGCTTTTCTCCCACTGGACAGTAAGCTTCTTGAGTCAGAGACCACATAGTGGTTATCTTTGTATTCCAAGCCCTTAGCATGGCCCCAAGTCCACAGGAGGCATTTAATACATGTTTAGTGAAGAAGGAAATAAGAGACAGAAGAGTGACATTGATGGTGAAGACAATGGCAGTGTGATTGGTTAACTGCTGACATATAGTAGGTGCTTAATAAGTGGTTATTGAGCTCTTGAATGATCATCACTACCATTGTCACTGCCATTACTACTGCCACTGCCACCATTATGGCCACCTTCACCACCAGGACCACCCCTCACATTTGTAGGGCCCAGGTAGGAATACAAACGAAGTCTACACATCATATCCTAAATATTTAGAAGTTATAAAACAAACTAACAAAATATTATATAACTGTGTCCTATCTTCCTACCTTAACAAATACACCTGCTTAATGGTCTACAAGGCCAAGTTCAAATTTAAAATTTTCACACTTCTCTGAATTCTTTGCCAGAACATGGTGGCACAGGGAGACCAACCCTTAGTTCCTGCCTTCCAGCTCTTGGCCCACCTTTCCTTATTCCAACTCTGTCCTGTACTGTGAGGGGCACACATGTGGACACCGCAGTTTGCATGCCTTCGGTGGTTTTAAAACACATCTACATGTGCTTTTATCTCTTCTCATTGAGAGCTATGGCTCATGTCCCTTCCTCTTAAATCTAGGTGGGGTGTGACTTATTTGTAATTGGTAGAATGAAGCAGAAATCACGTTAGGCCAGGAAAGACGCCGCTACTGCTCTGCTCACTGAGATACTACTCCTGACACCCGAGCCGCTCCGTAAGAAGTCCAGCTACTCGGAGGCGGCTGTGTGTGAGGAAGCCCCGTCCACACACATAGTCCCCCCAGTTAACAGCCCCAGCTCAGCTCCCGGCCCCCTATCAGCATCATATCAGATATGTGGATAATGACCCCTCCACTGAGTCTTCCCAGCTGAGGGCCCAGGCACTGTGGAACAGAGATAAATCATTCCCATTGTGCCCCGTTCACATGCCTGACCCACAGAATTCATCAGCATTGCAAAACCGTTGTTTTAAGCTGCTAAGTTTCCCAGTAACTTGTTAGGGGGCAGGAGTAACTGGAACAAAACCCAAGTTTTACCCAAGGCCTACCCCGCTCTGCCCCCAGCAAACTAGCCCTCACGCAGTGCCAGAAGCCGACTTGTTTGGACAGAGAATTCCAGGCTCCTGGGCTCCTTGGTCTAGAATGGGGTTGGGAGCACACATCCCCTCAATCACGAGATTCCCTGTGCTATGGGCAGGGGTGCAGCTGAAAGAAAGTCAGAGTGGAGCCTTCTAGCAAGCGTGGCCTGGGTGGGGGATCCCTCTTGCCTGAATCTGAGTGTTTGTGCTCTCCACTTTCACTACCACCATTCTCACCACCTATTACTACCAGCACAGGTGATGCAACTGTCCTCTGTGTCCCGCTGTGCCCCTGAAAAGATCCCAGGCTAGTGAGGGAGAAAGAAATACCAAACATGACTTATCTGTGAAAGAAGGAAGCACAGCGGGGCTGTGAGAGATTATGGTGCAGGAAAGCGGTATCATAGAAAGCACCCTGGACGAGGGGACTTTGAGAAAGTAGCCAGAGAACGTTGAGAAATCATGTCCCATTTCCAGGAAATAGTGTGTTCAGAGCCCTGGCAACAAGCAAGGGTGGTACATTTGGGGAAATGCAAGCAGATCAGCCTGGCAAGAGAGTCACTTTGGGCAGTGGAGGTGGGTGATGCAGGCAGCAGGGAGTTGGGTAACAGTCTCTAAAGAGAAGTCTGGACAGGTAGGCAGAAGTCAGAATAGGGCTGCTGTTCAGGGGCCAGGCGCTGGTGTGGTTGTCAATACTGGTGCCTATTCTGGCTGCCCAGGGCCTATTTCAAACCAGTAGTTATTTTGAATATCACCCTTATTTTTTTTTCTTTTTTTCTTTTTTTGAGCCTGGAAATTTCAGCAGGGATGTGACTCAATCAGATTTGTGTTTTACAAAGAATTTTCAGGCTTCTGTGGGAGCAAGTCTTAGAGGGAGCCAAGAATGGAAGCAGAGTGATCCATTAAGTTCCTGCAGCTATCTGTGAGAGATGATGGCAGTCTGGACCAAACGTGTGGCAACAGAGATGGAGAGAAGTGGAGTGGGTTAAGTGTGATTTAGAGGATAGAATCAATGGAAGCCAGGGTGGGTCAGACATGGCCCTTGGCTTTGATGAGCTCAAAATGCAACAAAGAAACAGTGTGGATATACATAGCAATTAAAATCAACTCATTCAATTCTTAGCCTGAATCTCAGAGGCAGGTACCAATATTCCTATTTCACAAATGACACAAAGTGATGCCTTGTAGCAAATGTTGTTGCCTGCCCTCCCAGCAGCCATGCCTTACCTCCTCTTTGTTAATAGAACTCCAGTTGGATGGCTATTCAGCACCGAGAGTGAATCATGACTGACTAAACTCAGCCTTGGCAACCCAACTCTCTTCTGCTAGTGACTGGCATAGGGCTGGTATAATCCAGTTCTGGTGAGGTGTTGTGGGAGAGATATTTTTCTTCATAAGAGAGTCACATGAAAAGAAAGCTTTCTTGCTTGCTTGCTTGCTTGCTTGCTTGCTTGCTTTTTCTTTATTTTCTTTCATGCAGTCCCTCCTGTGCTTCCTACATCAGATACTATCAGCAAAGGGCATGAGACATGGAGCTGCGGCAGCCATCCTCTGACCATAAGGCTGAGGATTACAAAAGCTAGTGATACTGAGGGAGCTGAGTCCTCAGTGACATGGATGACCCATACTAAGCCAATCTGGGCACCACTTACGTTTCTTGATAAGAAAGGAACAGATGTCTTTATAGCTTACCCCACCGTAGCAACACTCCCAATGACCCTCTCATCACTTCTAACATTTTCATACACACCAGCTCCCAGTGTGCATTCACCCCAACAACGAGCACCTGCTTCTCCATGTCAGAGGACCACCCTCAGGCTACTGGAGCCCATTGTGCCTATGAGCTTGAAAAGCCAGAAGAGCCTGGGAGTTTACACCAATGACATATGAGTGTGGAGCTGTCAGTCCTCCAGCTGCCTTGCACTGACCCAGACAACTCTGGGAGTGATCTGCACTGTCCCCGGAGCTCCTCTGCAAGATGGAGCCAAAGTTCCCCTTTATGGGGCTTGGCTTGATATAATACTTCCTCTACCAGTCCCACTTCTCCACTTTTCTACTACTGATTTGTCTTGGAAACATTTCCTAACACATCACTTTCACACAACTCCTCAAGTTCTGCTTCTAGGAATCCCAACCCAAGACAACCTCTGTTAGCCAGGTTTTCTGTACTTGCAGCCTAAGGCATCCTAACAGCAAGGTGAAGAAGGTCTCAAATGTAGGTTTCTCCCCTGCAAATACTGTGGTTTTTAAAAACATGCTAATTAATAAGCTGATGATTAAAACCTTATTTTTGTAAAGTGCTATATTCTAAACATGATAACAATGGTAGCTAAATACTACCAATTACTGAGACTCTCCCACAAGCCAGCCACCAGGGTAAGGCTTTACCTCAGTGATAGTCCGATCAGACATACCATGATTTTAGATGGGACAGAAAGCATTGGTACTGTGCCACTTCAAATGGTACGTGTGGGCAGCCTAGTCTCACTGGGCTACATTCAAGGTGTCAGTAGGCTGCCTGTACGTACCATTTGAATCAGGAAGATGTTGTTCTTTTCCATCCCATTTAAAATGGTGTACCTGACCAGCTTACTCAGGGGCCTCATTTAATTTACGAGAACCCTATAAGCTGGATACTTTGTATTAGTGTTTGAAGCTGAGTAGGCTGAACATAAGTGCCATTTTAAATGGGACAATACCATTTTTTCATATTTCCCAACCATCCCGTTGTTTTAACATAAATGTCAATTTTGTCCCATTTTTAATTTTTTGTAACATGCTAAATGCAGGTGGTTTATTTATCATAAGACTCTATGCTAATCAATGCATGCAGAAAAACTAGTGTGGTGAAAGAGGAACGTTCCATTTACTCTATCCAGTCGGGACTAGGCTTCTTGAGCTAGTGGGTATCAGACACCACCCCCTTGCTTGTCTGCTGCCCAGGGAATTCAAGAGGCGGTCGTTAAGCCCCATTCAGTGTGTGAAGAGGCTAATTATTGCCATCTGTTGTGGGGCACATATTGTATACAATTGTCTCCAGTGTGCTGTCAAATAGTGAATATTTTGCAGTGGAAGTATACAAATACTCCCATATACACACAGTTAGAGTTGAAGAGCTGAAAAATTATTTTAATTTTGCAGGAAACAATTACACTACATTGTTAGAGCATAGAAATACAAGAGTTTTGCCCTTAGGTCCATCACTTGACAAAATTTTAAGCATATTTGATGGGCTTAGTCCTTATTTTCTTTCTCAAGAAAAATGCCCTGTTATGTTGCAAAAATGGTTTGAAATTGTGATTGTCATTTGCAAGAGATCAAGTGTCTATGTTCTTAACCTACATTAGTTTAATTGAAAAAAATAGTATTTCAGCTACAGAAGTAGCCATAAACTTGAAAATCTTGTAAACAGTTTAGAGTTCAGAAGAAGTGAAGGGTTTGTGAGTGCTGATGTAAAAATACAACTGAAAATGTTAGAGTCAGGAGAAATTAATGAGGGTAAGTTTTTTTAAGTAGTTGAGAATTTCAATGGAACCAGCTTAAGAATATATCAACAAGTGGAAGTGCAGTGTAGGAAACACAGAGAAATTCAAGTGTGTGCTACTGAGGAAGCCTGAATGGGAAGAAACACAGGACAGCCTGAAGGAGGGACTCGTCACACACAGAAACAGAAGAAACTCCTGTATGGGATCAGTGGACCCTCAGGAAATCTACCATTGTGAGGCAGGTGGATACATGGAATAAAGAAAACATTTCTGTATCTGATAGATGGGTAAAGTTTTTTCTGAAATGAGCAGAAAATGCCTAGACTTTCAAGAGTTTTGTGGCATTTTGGGGCTTATTCTTTGTCTTCCAGGAAGTACAGCACCTGTTGAAAGAACATTTTCTCTTATGAACAGTATGTGGTCAAAGGAAAAATCTAGATTAAGCATTGAGACAATGAGGTCTATGTTAATTGTAAAACAGAATTGCGTCATGGAGTGTGAGAAGTTTTATGATAAGGTGTTGGAAGACCAAAATTTGCTGCATAAGATTACTTCATTGGAGAAATATTGATTGTACGTACGTTCATAGTGAAATATAGTCCCCCTCTACATCTACCTGAATTTTTGTATGAGTTCTGTCACTGAAGAACAATTGTTAGCACAATATGTTCACGTAATAAAACTTATTATCGTCTTAGTTTTTCATGAATTTGGACTATTATAAAACTCCGCCCCATTTTGTCATCCCAACATCCTGTTTTTGTCTCAAGGAAATACGGTCAGCCTAATGCTGAGTAACAAACTACCACAAATCTAGCAGCTTAAACCACTTGTATTATCTCACAGTTTATATAAGTCAGAAGTCTGGGCACAGTTTAGCTGGGTTCTCTGCTTTAGGGTCTCACCAGCCCACAATGTAGTTATCAAGAGGAATGTGGGTCATCAGACTCATCTGGGGGACAGGTCCACTTCCGAGCTCCCTCGGGTTATTGGCAAAGTTCATCTTCTTGTGTTTATAGAATTGAGGTCCCTGTTTTCTTGCTGGCTGTCAGCCAGGGGCCATTTCTGGTTCCATATGACCTTTTTATAGGCTCTCTCACAGCATACTTCTTCATAGTCAGAAACAGAAAATCCCTGATTCCAGGAAAGATCTAATTCCTCTTTTAAGAGCTTTTACCTGATTAAATTAGGTCTACCTAGGCTAATCTCCTTTTTTAAATAACTCAAATAACTGATTTGGAATCTTAATTATATTTGCAAAATCCTTTCACTTTTGCCATATTCCACTGGCTAAAAGCAAATCACAGGTCCCACTCTCACTCAAAGAGAGAAATTATACAGTCTGTGAGCATCGTGGGGACCATCCTAGAGACTGTTGGCCACACGATTATTATCCATATTGCAGAGTTGGGAAAACTGAGGCAATAAGCGGTTAGTAATTCAGTAATCCTACCCAAAGTCATACTATCAATGAGTGGAGGTTGGAAACCACATTGGTTTCAAACGCATGCACGCTAGTCAAAGCTTGCATTCTAAACCATGACCCTGCACTGACCAGATGCTACCCCAAGTACTTTCCCATTCCTTATGTCTACAAATCCCCTCAATAATCATGAGGAGGCAAGAGGGGCTCAGAGAGGTTAAGGGACTTGCTGAAGGTCACGCAGTGGTGGTATCACCAACAAACCAGGTTTATCAAACTCTCAAACTCAAGATTTTAACTAGTGTAGAAGGTAGTCAGTGCTTTCACAGAGGAATAGAGAATGCTGAAGGACTTCATAGGAGACAAAGAACACCTCTACAGGGGCAGAGGTGGGGCAGCAATGGAGGTGGCTGTCTTTCAATGGAGTCATAAAGGAATAACAGAATCTGGCTATCTGAAAATGGGCAAGGGGGAAAAAGGAGAAAGTGTATGTTCAAGGATGAGACAAAGGCAAGGAAGCAGGACAGCACAGGTGTTTGGGATGGAATGGGAAAGGTTTCTTTCGGACCAAGATGAGGGACTGTGGGGAAGGAGGGTGGAGATATAGCCAGGACCCAATTTGGAATACCAGTGTTAACCCTGAGAAGAATATATCTGCCAAAAAGAACTTCTTGTGGTTAATTGGGCTCAAATTCATAACCAGAGTCTAGCAGCCATTGTTTACAGAGTTCTTTCACACACGTGGCATTTCAGGGAAAAGCCACAGACTAGGCTGCCAAGCCTCCGGCACTGTGCTCCTACCACCTGAGTCAACCCTTATAAGAGAGGTCCTAGGACCAAAATTCAACCAATAAGATTGAGAGTTTCCCTGTCAAATCAAAGCTGTGCAGCTGTGTCCTCCTGTGCATCTTCACCAACCAATTGGATGGTGCTACTTGGACCAGATCAAACCGTGAGAAATTGGAACCCTCATTTGCATAGAAATGGACCAATCAGGAGGGACCAGAGATGGGCATTCTTCTCCATATAAGCTAGCCTCTCCTCTGCTGCAGTGGCTGTACTTTCAGTTTTAATGAAAATTGTGTCTTCCTGGGTGGAGCAGCAACACCAGGGCCCCCTTGCCCAGGCTGCCTCACAGCAGTGCTATTCCAAGATTGAACTGTTTTCACTGAATAACGTCCCCCTTTCACTCTACCCCAAACTGGGGCCTCCTGTTGGTGTCCTTGGCAGTGGCAACCTTTGGTTGACACCAGGGTAAGGCGTCAGAGATGTATTTTTGAAGGTAATTGGGAGCCACAGAAGTGTGTTGAGCAGCAGCAGCCATGCACAAAAATGCCTTTAGAGGGGCTGATGGCCGGTGTGGGAAAGGGGACTGCTTATAGAGTTTTCCTGACTCTAAGGGCCCTCCTCCCCATTCAAGGGGGCTTTTGATTTTCCCAAAGCCCTAGGAGGGAGGGGGGTGGATGGTCAAGGCCCATTTTATGGGCAAGCACACCAAGGTCCATTGAAGAACATGGTGCTGTCTGTGAGGGGGAATGAGACTCAGTATTGGGACAAATGCCCCACTTCTGTCATGGTGCTGGGGGAATGGGCACCAGGGATTCCAACTTTTCCTCCAGACTATAGCTCATTCATCTCTACACATCCCACATTCAAGTACCAGAATCAACGTGGGGATTGTTCAAAATGTAGAGTTTGGCACCTCAAACCCAAAGGTTCTGATTCAGTAGGTGCGGACTGGGGCCAGGTCTTAGCATTGTAAACAAGCACCCTACTTGGACCTGAAGGTCCAAGCTACCCATTAAGGAACGCTTAAGAGCTTAAAGACAAAAATTTCGGTTGCTGTGCAGTGCTGCTCACGATTCAGTCTACAGTCTCAAGGCCTTCTCCTCCTCCCCCATTCTTCTGGTGGCTGCCTCTGCCGAAATCAGACCTCACCAACCCTCCCGGGCAACATTTTAAGGGCTGGATGATCTAGCTGAGTGCTATTATTAGAGAATAATATGAGAAAACTGAGGCTCAGAGCCTCGACAGCATGCCTCAGCTCCCTCCGCGGTAAAAGGTGAGATTCGAACTCGAGGCGGTGGCTCTGGGAGGGATCCACTTCCCGCGGCTGCCTGCAGGGGTACGCGGAGGCCTGGGGATGGCTGGGGGAGGGAGGGGGGCTGGAGGCGGGGGGCGGGGCGGGGGCTCTGGAAGAACGGGGGCTTTGATTCCCATCACCCGGCGCAGACCCAGACACTAATTAAAATCGCCTGGGCCGCGGGGGAGGCGGGGCGGGCACAAAGCCGGCTTTGACCCGGCGGCGGCGGTGCTGGCGGGCGCGGGGCCGCGCCGCACAGGGGCCGCTTGTGGGACGTGTTTGTTTTTGCTCGTAAAGCGCTGCAGCCGAGCAGTGCCCGGGCGGCGAGCGGGGCCCAGCCGGGAGAGGGCCCCTGAGGCCACGGCGGTCAGCCCCACCAGGTCCCGCTGCACGCTCCTCCCCTTCGGGCTAACTTGCGCCAATCCCTTACAGTGCAGGGCCTCAGTTTCCCTATGTATTACATGGTAATGATGGAAACTTAGTATTACTAAGAAGTAATTTTTATTGAGCGCTTACTGTATTCCAGGTCCTGGGCTAAGGTTTTTCCCACTTCATTTTAGTTAATCGTCCCAAATCTAACAATATCCCCATTCTACACATGAAGTGGGGAGAGGTTGAGTGCTTTGCCCAAGGTCACATAGTTCTAAATGAGAGAGTAAGGTTCGGATCCCACGAACGACTTCAGGAGCCAGAGGAGGCAACCTCCTAGCAGAGGGAGAGCAGGGGGTGCACAGAAAGGTGGGTTTCAGTAGGAAGGATTTTCCTGGTCAGAGCCTGCCCACTCCCTATCCAGCTGCCCACTGGAGTAAGTTCTGTGCAGATCCCTAAGCACAATAGCGGTGGCTCTCAGAGGTACCTTCACCCCTGTCTTTAGAATTCCTAGACAAGCACAGTGGCACTGCCCTGCTGGGGAGGCACCTTCTATCCTGGGTTGTAGTGGGAGTTGGGGGAAGGGGTGGGTGCAGGTCTGTGTGGATAGTGGGGACCAGGAAGAGATGGGAGCCTCCTCCTTGGGAGCTCCGGGGCTTGGAGGGATCCCCTGATCTCTATGGTCGTAGTCACTTAAGCTCATGCTCTGGGCCTTTACACTCCCTCTTTTCCACCCACTTTTTGCCTGACTTCTACCTGTGCTCTGGTTGGCACCTCAGAGCACATTATACTCTCTCAGTATCCACCATTTGACTTTGAGAATAACCATCACAGCAGTAATGGTCTGCTCAAGGTTGCTGCTAGACCTGGGCCCCTCAGGATGGGACTCTGTGGGCCTTGCTCACGTCTGCCACCAGTCCCCTCTATGGATGAGCTGGGCAGTGAAGATGCATCGGGAAGTATTTCCGCTGGTTAGAACAAGCTCAGTTAAGGCCTGACTGGGGGACTTGGGGTGAGGATGGGTATTGTCAGAGACATACAGAAACCTGGTGGGGTCCCCAGTTCACTGCCTAAGGCAGTGACAGACCAGGTAACTGACAGTTCCCGTCGAGTGACCTGAGTGCTGACCAAGGTGTCCTGTGGCTGAGGGACCTGCTGCCTCTCTGAGACAGGGCCTCTAACAACTTGAGCTCTAAGCTACTCCACCTTCCTCCACCCCCACACCTCATGCTCCCTGGGTCTGCAGATTGATAGCTGGGGAGGGCTCTGACCTAGGTGGGATCCCCTAGTAATCCCAGCCACCTGTGAGAACTTAAAGGCGAAGGAGAATGAGGAGGGAGGGTTTCTCGGACTCTCCTTCCCTAAGCACTGGGAGCCAGAGCTTGGACAGAGACACTATTTACACGAAGTTTGCAAACATGGCTTCTAAAAGTAGCATTGGCTGCAAGGCCCACCTGGCACAGGCCACACCTTTGCGGCTGCTGGCCCGCTCCCCTCCGAGCACCGCCCGAGTCTGTCAGCAAGTGTGTCACTGCCTTCCCCCACCCGTCATGAGGGCAGTCACAGGCCTGGGTCCAATCCAGGGGAGAGACCCAGAGAGAAAATGAGGCTTGTCCCCATCTGAAAGTGGGCAGGAATGTGCAGGCTGAGAAGGAAGACAGTCTTGCCTATAAGGTGGGTGGGGGAGATGGCACTGCCCATAGGGAACTTCCCACATGGGTGGGTGTGGGGGTTAGGACACATACACAAAAAGACCAAAGAAGTGTTTAAACTCCTGCAAATGAAAATAGCCCGATCAGCAAACAATGTCAAGAAGATGAAGACAGAAAACACAAAGGGAAGAAGGAAGAGCCAGGAGAGTGGTTCTATGGTCATCATGGCCCAGATGGGAAAGGGCACATGGTCACAGAAGCTTCCTGAGAGCGCATCATGTCCAACCCTTCCACTGAACAAATGAAGAAACTGAGATCCAGGCGATGTGACGTGTCTCAGGAACCTCAGCCAACCACTGGCAGGACTGGGCTGGAACTTGGGTCTGCTGGCCCGCTGCCCTCTCCAGCAGGCCCCTTGGTCTCCCTTTCTGCTGGCTGATGAAATGGCCATCATTAAAAAGGAGTCTCAAAATACTCCTTTTCTCCTTTTGGTTTATTTAGAAAGATTTGTTGAGCACCTATTGTGTGCCAGACACTAGGTACACAAAAGTGAACGGGACAGGCAGGTTCCTGATTTCTGGTTAAGTTCCATTACAGTCTAATGCTCAGGTGTGCACAGAGCTCTGCTTTGTTCAAGGTGCTTTTGTGTAAATCACAAAACAGAATATATATTGTGTTTCCCAGGTTACAATTGAGGAAACTGAGGCTTGGGCAGTTTCTGAGGTCACCCAGTAAAGTTGAGACTAGAGCCTCCTTATGTTGCCTCAGGGGGCCTTGGGTTCCTTCTAAATCAGTGGGGATGGTTTATAAGAGGCTAGTCACTTGCTCCTGGAAACTTCATATCCTGGATGACCCCATGGATGAGAGCTAAGAGGGCCCTGGGAGGCCCTATGACCAGTAACACCTGACTGCCCTGCAGGGCCTTGCTTTTGGTTGGATTCAGTGACATCCCCGGGATATATTACATAGGTAGAGCCTGACTTTCACAGAGCTCATAGGAAGGTAGCTCCTGTCCTGCTTTCCTTAGCTCTCCCCATACCAATCCAGCCAGACACAAATGCCCATTCCTGAAATGGGTAAGTAAAGTCAGAGCTGTAATTTCCCTGGCCCTCACATAGGCCCCATTCAAGTTCCATAGTGGGTGGTCAGCAGATGTGAAGACACATGGCCTCTCTCCAGGGGAGCCTGGCTGTGCTGGATCCCTTACAACAGCTCCCGGCCATTGTCCCTCTGTGCTCTGTGAATCCCCAGGCTCACCCCAAGTAGGGACTGGTGTAACATTTTTTCTCTTTTGATGCCACAGTGAATTCTACTCTGGAGTGTGTTCATTTCAGGTGAGTTTATCTGGGGCCTGCACATTCAGTCCCACCATTCCACCACATCCACAGGGGCACCTCACCACATCTACACCTTCCCATTTGTGCTTAGAACTTTCCAAAACACCATGATGCAATGATTGCTTTGAGTCCCCATCTATCACACACCTGGTGAGCTGACAGGGCTTGGATCATGGCACCAGGCAAGAATTGGCTGTTTCATTCTGCTCACAGACTCTGAGATCTATCTGCCATAGAAAGGCATCCCCTTCCTCATATGGCCTGCTCACACAGTGCCCTCTGATGAAAATGGCCACCTTCGAGTTATATGCCCCTTCCACCCTAGCCACACCTAAGGCAAAGGCAATCACCTCTAGGCTAGATTTAAGAGAGACTAGTTCTCCATAGGTGGCGGAGCTCAGGAATACTGACCCCTAGGACATTCCAGGGTAAGTAGAGGTAAACCCAAACTGAAGGCACGAAGGATGTTGGCAGCCCTGTCTTCCCTGTCCCACATTTTCTTCTGGTGGAACAGCTACACTACCCCACCCTCTTTCAAGGAAGCAGTGCTGGGCAGGTGTTTGCCCAGGAGAGGCCACTGGAGGGACCAGAGGTGGGGAGCGCACCAGCTCACACAGTCCCTAGATCACCCAGGTGGCCTCTGAAAGTGGGCTGCCTAGTAAAGTGATCAGCTCACCAGTAGTAAATAGTTCAGCCTGTCTGAACACGTTCTCCAGAGGCCCACCAGAGCAATGGGCAGATGAAAGTGGAGGAGGGTAGAATGTGCAGAGGGCTGTCCGGTGTCTGAGCCCTTCCTAGTTCCAGACAGTGTGTCCCCGCCACTCGCCAAAAAGGATTCCTAAGATGGCCTAAGAGAGCCTGTGTTCCTTGCAACCAAAATGCTTTTTTTTTTTTTTTTTCCTGCCTCAGGTTTATTTGTACAAACAGCACAGGAGGACACCAGCCCCATGCAGACAGCAGCCCAGGGGGTCACACCAGTCCTTCCGTCTTCACATCAGCAGACAAAGGCCTCTACTCTGCAGTCTTCGTTGGGGCCTGGGCACCTTTGGGGGCCGGAGCTTGAGTTGGAGCTGCTGCAGCCACTG